>ML781889.1:256223-274993 GCA_009831015.1 Picea engelmannii | reverse complement strand
GGGGACACTCCACTGATTGACAACACACTATATGGAAAGCTAGTGGGGAACTTGTTGTACCTCACACACTCTAGACCATACCTCTCCTATGTAGTTTTTGTAGTTTCCAGGTTCATGCAAGAGCCACATGAGCTACATTAGAAGGATACAAAGCATATCCTTTGATATGTATAGGGAACCATCACCTTTGGGATTCATTATTCAGAAAAATCTACATTGGACCCCATCAAGTTCACTGATTCCAACTGGGCTGGTGATAACATTGATCGCAAGTCCACATCTAGTTACTCACTCAGTCTTGGTTTCAGGCCTATGTCTTGGTCGAGGAAGAAGCAGATTGTTATTACTTATCTTCAACTGAGGCAAAGTATAGAGGAGTAGTTAACATAACCATTTAGGCTATGTGGCTACCTCATTTTCTCACTGATTTGGGCATTTAGTTTCATCAGTCGATCGTCATCTGGTGTGACAACCAGATCACTTTGAATTTCTAGAGAGATCCAGTTCAAAGTCAACGGACAAAGCACATCGACATCCACATGCACTACATCTAGGACTTAGTACACGAGGGGATCATTGACCTACAATTATGTCCTTCAATAGAACATAGTATAGAAATATTCACCAAGACCGTCACTGAGCATAAGTTCCATTCTCTCCAAAGTCATCTTGGAGTGAAGGATATAGTTGCCTAGCAAATTTCATTTCTTCTTTTTACATACATTATACCTTGAGGGGAGGGGTTTCCCATGATGGTTTCCATCTTTCCTCACTTTATTTCAATGTATCTTTTGTATTGGTTGCCTAACATGGCCTCGTTTTCAGGACCCATTCTTTATTTTCCCCATAGTGATGTTTGGGGGGGGTGTTGGAGTTACTTCACACACACCTAGGATTTCTTTTTCCTAAGGTTTTTTTCTTGTTTATTAGTCATTATTCAATATCCTATATTTTAGGAAGAATATTCCTCTAGGGATAATATTCTCTCTAGTTTTCACTTCAGTTTGATCAGTTGAGTGGATTCTAGATGTTACATTGGTATTGTCACCATGCAACATTAGGATCATCACCAATTAATGTGAATTGTCCTTGGTATCATCACTAGACTATCACATTACCCATGATTCCATGATCTCCTCCTCACTTCACTCTGTTTCATTCATTTAACTGAAGACTGATAGACTAGTTAACTCAACTAGGTGGCAGTTCAATCCCGCAACTGCCCAAGAGACTAGACTAGGTGGAAGTTTACTCTTGTAAATGTTGGTGTGTGTCCAGATCACTCTATACTACCACTATGGTGCATTGGCTTCTCCTCCAGTGTGCATTGGTTGAGTTATACAAAGTATATCATGTGTAAATTATTCATTATTCATTTGGTTAATAAGAATTCTTCCATTCTTTCTCTCTTTCAATTTCTCTCTGCAAATGTGTGTATTATTTTTTAGCTAGATCTATTATGTTTAGGTTCAACACATTTACATGTCTCACTAGCTTAGCATCCGGTTTTAAAGGGATCTTCATCTTGCCCAATTCTCCAGTTACTCCCTTGATCTATGAAAAGGTTGTTGGAAAGAGATCATGATACTCACACAATAGGTTTCCAATATTTTCCATAGTCTCATTGTTCCATTAATCACCAATGTTTGCAAAATTTGGTTTCTCCTTTGTGCCAATGTTCACTTTGCACACTCTTAAGGGATTTTCATATGCGTCATATTCGAGTGTTGGACCTAGTAAATCGCACTCCCCTTCATCCTTTGGTACCTATACATTTATTGGGTATTCTTCTTATTGGTATTCCTTGGTAACATTATAGCATTCTAATAGTTTATAGGATGTCACAGACTCCCTGTGCGCACTACATGTAGGTATTATTTCTACGTGACCTTGTTCCATAATTTTTTTACCTCTAATGACTTGTAAAGTTGCATCTACTAAAGGTGACTCAACTTCAAAACTAAATGTTACCTTAAAGTTTCAGGTGAGCTCTTTCCAGTCTGTTGTCCCTCTATGCACTTCTAACTCTAAATACTAGTTCATGGGAACTGTCTCCAACATACATATGAAGTTATGTGTCCATTCTTTTTTTAGTACATGCCTCCAAGTTTTAATACGTCACCCAACCTAATCCTTTGGATCACCCATCCCTGTATACTTGTGCATAATTTCCTTTGTTCCAAACTTGATCTGCATTATCCTTTTACAATGTTATCAATCTTCTATCCCTTCCTTGTGGGTTTCCCACGATCTCGCTAGAGTTTATTTCAATGCAAAATCTAATGCTAACAAACTTTGTTTTTCGGGTATCTATAGCTCAAATTCACTGACAAAATAACTTACCTAAATTAGTCCCTTAAACTTTGGCATATGAAAAACCTCTATTCTATCCAGTGCAAAGATCAAGTAATGCGAGCAAACATTCTAGTTGACACTTCATGCAATTAGTGTTGTCAGTGTTCAATTCCTTCCTTCGATTATGATGCACAACAACTTATGCTTCTCCAACTAAGTGCACCGTCTATAGTGGGATTGACATAGTCATCCATGTGTACTATCATATTATATAAGTTATCAATTTCCTTTCTCACGGGCTCCACATATATTCTTGCCTCCATAGGGTCTAATGGAACAATGACCTTTAAGCCTCCTCCTTCAAAAATCATCTCTCTTTTATGTTGGAGCATAACCCTAACTTACATTAGTTTATACGTAGATTAGAATCCTAGACCTTGGTTAATACATTCATTTACACTTTATTTCACCTAATTTGGCCACATAGAGAAGAAGGACGCCTCATCCCTAGATTTTAGGGAAAATTGTTATTTTTGGATCAAAACTCAACTCCCGGTTCTTGATTTTCTTGATTTATTCTTGATTTTCTTGATTTACTCATGATTTATTCCAACTTCCCAATGAAAAAACTCATATATTATTGGGTAATGTGCACCTCCTCTTTGAGTGAGAGATTTATTCCTTAATTAATTGTTTTTTCCATTACTATTATTAGTAACTACTATTTCGGGTCAGTTAAGTGAGTTGGAACTGCTTCTCTTGTCAGTTAAGTGAGCTTAAGTGAGCTAATGTGCATCACTTGAATCTTGTGGACACTAATGAGTGTGTGACATGTATATTTAGTGGTCTAGGTCGAACTATGTGGTCTCCCTTAGCTTATGACACCTATTTTAGCTATTTCTATCTTTTTTGACTAGAATTTCTATGCTGGAAATTCTATATATTCACCTCCTCTCTTCTTTTTGAGAATGGTTGCTCATGTATATTCATTTTTTATTAATATAATTCTATGATTTATGGATAAAAAACTTTCTCTCCTCTCTTGAATATCAGCAAATTGTATGTGTTCAATTTAACTAGAATTCTAGATCTATCGAGGTTTCTGCAGGAATTCTACATGGTATTAGAGCTAGATTGAATCTGGTGGATTGTACACAGTTTTATTTGCAGGTATAGATCATCAGGAGGTGAAAAAAGAATCAATGGATCATCTCTCTCAGCCCACAAAACTCATTCTAAATCCTTTCGATTACTTTGAATGGAAGACATAGATCTCTCTGCTCCTCTGAAGCAAAGGGATTTACAGGGTAACAATGGGAACGAAGAAAGAACCAACTGCTGCAGCGGAAAAGATAAAGTATTTAAATAAATTAGATGAGTCAATTGGGCTGATATGTCTATCAATTTACAGATATCTCCTCTTTCATGTCAGTAGAGCCACTACTCTCAATGTGGTCTGAACCACATTGGAAGGACTATTTGGCAAGAAGGATGCAATGAGAGTGCATCAACTGGAGAATGAACTCATATCCCTAAGTCCAATTCATCTCAGAAATCTGCAAGAATTCTTCAGCAAGTTAAAATCCCTCCTCATTTAACTTAATGCATGTCGATTCACAAAAGAGGAAGATCAACTCATCCTTTCAATTCTCTCAAAATTAGGCCCTGAATATTTCGTATTTGTGTTGTCTTTTCAAACATCTAAATTGACTCAGGAAAAATGGAAAATGCCTCCATTAAATGATTTCATTGCAGCATTGACTCAAGAGAAATCTAATTTAGTCCTAATGGGTTCCATAAATCATTCCAAGAACCAATCACTTGCGGCTACTAATGCTCCAAAGAGAAGTGGAAAAGACAAGAAAAAAGGAATGGATAAATTTCCTGAATCGAAGAAGGAGAGATCTGCACAATCTTCAGATAACTCTTTTGAGCCTAAGGGTAAGAAGAATAAGGAAATAACACTTTTAAACTACTATTCCAAATGTTTTCATCCCAAATAAAATTGCATGAGGAAGACTATCGATGAGATGGCTAAGCAATTGCAACAACACAATCTCACGGTGCCCGAAAATTCAATGAAGAAAGATGATAACAAAACGAGAGGGAGAGCACGAGATGGTCATGCTTTAATGGATGTCACATCCAATCCATCATATTGTATCCTTGATTCAAGTGCATCGAACCATATGGCTTCATCAAAAGATGAATTTTCCTCCATCGAAGAAAGAACCAGATCCCCAATTTACTTGGGAGATGCCAGACCCGCAAAGGTTTGCGAAGAAGGAATTGTTGATCTTGAAGGGGGCTGCTTCACAAATGTTCTTCATGATCCCTCACTGTCCAAAAATATTCTCTCAATATATCATATCACTCATTCTATCTCTGGAAGTAATGTGGATTTCACTCCAGACTCTGCAGTGATTACTGACATTTCCACAGACTCACAGCTTGCACATGGAATTGTAGATCACGGTTCTCATTTGTATTTCTTCTCCCACTTTGTTCCTAAATATATTAGCACTATATTTATGTCACAATCTAATGATATCAATAGGTTATGGCATGAAATATTTGGCCATCTAAACTACAAGTACTTGCATCAACTCAATAAGGAAAACATGGTAGAAGGATTGCCAGTTATTAAATTCACAAGCGGTGTATGTCAAGGATGCATTCTTGGCAAGCATCCAGAGAAAAATTTTCACAAAGGGAAGGCACAGAGGGATTCTTCACCTCTTGGGATGATTCACAGTGACATCATGGTCCCATTCCCACAACCTTCAATCAGTAAGGCTCGATATGTACTCACCTTCATACATGATTTCTCTCGCTTTACTTGGGTATTTTTTTTGAAATTAAAATCGGAAGTATTTGAATGCCTTATAGAATTTAAAACACTTGTTTATAATGAGTCTAGGTGTAATATTATGATACTCTGTATTTATAATGGGGGGGATTATGTCAACAAATATGTGCAACAACTCTGTATTGATGCAAGTATACAACTACAACACATAGTGCCATATACACCACAACAGAACGGTGTTGTGGAGAGGAAAAACAGTCCTTAAAAGAGATGGCCAATTGTATGCTACAGTAGAAATGATTAGCTCCCAAGATATGGGATGAAGCTATTAATTTTGAAGCATACATTCAGAACCAATTTCCTCACAAATAACTCAAAGGCACCACTCCTTTTGAATGTTGGACCGGTAAGAAACTGAAAGTGTCGCACTTTCGTATTTTTGGTTCATGAGCATGGGCTCACATTCCGACGGATAAGAGGAAGGATTTGGAGCCTCAAAGTGTTGAATGCATATTTGTTGGATATCCTGAAGGTGTCAAAGGATATATATTTATGGACTCTCACACTCAAAATTTCATTCTAGCTCGAAGTGTGAAGTTTGAAGAAGAATCACTACATGATTTTTCAGAAGACCCTGTCGAGGAACTGCTTGTTGTCACTGATGAGGAGGAGTCGGAAACTTATTTGAGAACTTCAGAGAATCCATCAGAAAAGACTTTTGGGTCTGATATAGATGATGAGGATCATTCCATGGCTTCTCCAACTTAGTTTCCAACTTGGGCAGAGAAAACCCTGCAAGATGCGGGTGAACTAGTCGGTGATCCTACAGATACAAGAAGGACTAGATCACAGTTTTTTGGGGATCCTCAAGATCTAGCTGCAAAAAAACCTTTTCTTCCCATACATTTATATATTTCGCTTGGTTCAGATCCAAATTCACACTCTGAGGCTACTGGAAACCCACTCTAGGAGGCTACCATGGATGAAGAGTACTCTGCTCTTATGGACAACAACACATGGGACTTGGTTCCACTTTCGAAAGGAAGAAATATTGTTTGATGCCGATGGATATATCGAATAAATATTTCTGCAGATGGTAAGATCAGAAAGTAAAAATATCAACTTGTTTCAAAATCATACTCATAGGTACATGGCATAGACTACACAGAGACATTTGCACCTGTTGCAAAAATGGACTCCATTCGACTAGTTTTGGCCATTATCGCTTCTCGCAGATGGTAAGTTCACTACATGGATGTGACGAGTGCATTTATTAATGGAGATCTAAAGGAGTATATATATATGGATCAGCCACAGGGATACATTTAGAACTCTTCCCTCGTTTGCAGATTAAAGAAATCTTTGTATGGCCTAAAACAGGCTCCCAGAGCCTGGTATGCAAAGATGGATTCTTTCTTGCTTTCCATTAGATTCATTCGATGCAAATATGATCTAAATGTTTATTTTCTGCAAGATGATGATTCCCTTTTTCTGATATTACTTTATGTAGATGACTTATTGATGACAGGGAACCTTACTTCAGCTATTGATTCAGAAAAATCAACATTACACGATCGATTTTCCATGACAAATTTCGGACTGTTACACTACTTTCTTGGTCTTGAAGTTTTTTAGTCTACTTCAGGGATCAAGATGGCATAGTCTAAGTATGCATCATATCTACTTGTCTACTTTCATATGACATAATGCAAGCCAACAACATATCCCTTTCTTTCAGGGGTGATATTTGAGGATGCAGGTACTACACCTTTGGTGGATAGTACACTGTATCGACAGTTGGTTGGGAGTTTGTTGTATCTTACTCAAATCTGACCTAATATATATTTTGCAGTAGGATTTTTTTATAGATATATGTAGGAGCCTCATGATCTTCATTGGAAATATGCAAAGAGAATCCTTAGATATGTGAAAGGTACTCCCGGTTTTTGTATCTTTTATGCTGCAGATTGCCCACTTTCACTAATTGGGTACACAGATTCTGATTGGGCTAGCAATGGTACAGACCACAAGTCCACCTCTGGTTATGTTTTCAGCTTTGGTTCAGGGCCATTCTATTGGTCTAGAAAGAAGAAATCCATGATTTATTTATCTACCGTAGAGGTAGAGTATAGAGGTGCAGTGAATGCAGCTACATAGGCTGTTTGGTTGAAGGGGATTCTCTTCGAGTTTGGTATTCAATATCCACTTCTGACTGTCATATTTTGTGATAATCAGGGGTCCATTTAGATATCGATTGATCCAGTTCAGAGGTGGAGGAACAAGTTGTTGGTAGCCAAATCACATTTTTCCATGATCCTATAAGATTCCTACACCTATGTCTTGCAAACATCAATTTTTGTCGCAATTTCCAAATTTATGACATTTCATTTCTTGCGACATTTACACACTTTTTTTCATTTTGTTTTCACGACTGTAAGCGTGAAAACTTCTTCTTTCGAAGTCACATTTCGATCACTATCTAAGTTGTCTTGATCTTTTTATCGATATGCCTATTGCGCTTACCTTCGATTATCATTATGTGGCTGGAAGAACTTTCAAACTGGATTCATTGGATATCCTTATGATTGTGGGATTGAGTTTCATTGAGTTTGAAATACATTAATATTTGGATTTACACTTTTTATGACTTGCCTAATCGTTGATTTTATGAAATGCATAGGGGTATGATTTATTTTTGTTCTTATATATATGATATGATCCTTATGATAATATTTTCATAACTGATTGGCTTGTCGATTATACGAATACGTTTTGGCACCTTGATTGAACTTTTGATTATATGAATTAATGCATTGGCGCATAATGATTTTGGTGTTGATTTATAAGGCGAATGTTTTGAACACTATGGCATAGTGTTGGCGCGTACTGGTATACACATTTCATTTCATTGGTTGCACACATGGCTTAATGGTTGAACTATTATTATGGAGTAAACAACTATGAGATTTGGCAGTTTTACTTGGATAATGAATATTATGCATGGCAGACTCCACCACCTTCGCATGCGCGCATTTATGCTTACCCCTTTTGGCTCAATTCATTGTTGTTAGTTCGGGTAGCTCTGTTGCTATGTGTTGATGAATTCGAACCCTTCCCTTACCATGCATTCAGCTCCATGGCACCAGTCGTGCGAGTTAAACCCAATGGCAACTAGGCCCTGTTGATGTTTGACAATGCCCGCCAAGATTTGGAAGACAGTGGATGGCTTACCTTCGTGGAACGTTTCGAGGGTTTTAACCTTTTCGTAGCTCGACAGTTTTCCATGACCTTCGATGGTTGTCGAGCCAAGGTAGGCGATGTATAGTTAGAGATTGATGAACAATTCATCATCTCAGCCACGGGGTTATCTACCTCTGGGCAATGTTGGTTTAAGAATTGCAAGGTCGAGGAAGTGCCCTGGACACTGTTGTTTCAATCTCGCAAAGTCACCTCTTGTGACAGAGGTATGCCTGTAACTATGCTTAAACAATGTTGGCACGATTTGTTAATGATAATCAAGCAGTTTGTGACCTACGAAGGTCGATACAGACTTGTGTTCCTCCACCACCTGCGTTTGCTTATGGTTTTTATGGGATACTCTCTCAATATGCCATATTATTTGCATCGTATCCTGTTTAAAATGTCAAATAAGTACAAAAGACACCAGGTTGACAGTAGACTTTTTCATTATGGGATTGTTAAGCTTATCATTGTCTGTCATTTGAGTCTGCACAGGGATAGTTGGAGAAATTTCATTTCTTGGAATGGTTTCAAGGATCCGAACCCTACACAGGTTGACAAACCTGTGGTGAGTGAGGTCAAGCTTGTACCCCCAGTACCCTACTATATCCTTCTGCCTAAACCCTTGACCGACCCTCCTATCGACTTACCCCACACTGTGACTAAGAATGTTGAGACTGTTAAGCCTATGAGAAAATATCCCAGGGCAAACCTCACTGCAAATGTTAAAGGGAAAAGGAATGCTCGTTTCATTTCAAAAATGGCAAGGAACAAGCCAAAACCCCCTATCGATCCAAACCCTATCGTATTGAGTGAGGAATCTGATTCGGAAGTGGAGCATTTCTTGGCTAGAGAATACCCCTATTCGCAAGGTTTGTGTGCTGAACCCTCATATGATTTTGTATCAAACCTACCCCCCTGCCTAAAGGACGATCCTAACTACCCAGGCATTAAGCTGCCTTGTGAAACCCCCGCTCATTCACCCAAACCCTCACCTACTCTGTCTAAACCCACACAGTCACCCTATGATCAATGAAATTCATGGTTAGAGCGATATTATATTGATGTTCCAATACTCCAGTCAAAGATTCAATCTTTGGAAGACCAGATTGCAGTGCTAACTAGACAAAAAGACAAGCTACAAGCGACGGATAAAAAGAAAAAGACAACCGGCTCCATCCTGTTTAAAAACATGGAATCAACCATGGCTGTTGTAAATTCCAAGGTAGCATAAGTGAGCATCCTCGTCGCTACACAGGTATGAAAAATTTGATATCGTTTTAATCTAGTTTTCTATAAGGATTTGTATTCAGTTTTTAAACAGTTCTGTTCACATCTTGAATGGCTCTGTTATATTGCATGCATTATATATATAGCGTTGCTTTGAATAGAAACACATTTTGATTCGATATGCGATTTGATAATTCCCAGTATAGAAATCAATATATTTTGATTGGATTTGAGTGATCTTCGTTTGAATTTGTTTAATTATTTTCCTTCGAATGAATTGGTTTGTATCCGATGTGAAAGGAAAAATTTTTCATATTAGAACACAATCTTGCTTGGATTTGATTTGGTTACGATCCATATGCTATGGTTGGTGAATGATTTGATTGAGTTCGATTGTGACGATTTTGCTCGTATCTGATTTCATTATCATTGGCATGCTATGACTAGTAAACGTTTTCGGGAAGATACTTGTTACGATGTTGTATCGTGTGTTGTTCTATATTTGATTGATTCCAAGTTAAGGGGAATTACTCTGTTTCTTTGATGAAAACAATACAATCAAATAACATTCACGCCCGAATTGGAAATGAATCCGAATCATAACAATTATGTGAAAATCTTAACTAATCGATCTGTTTTTGTTCTAAATTGGCAAGTTCATTTTATGAATTGAGTCCAGATTCTAATTAATACTCTGTATTTTAGATTTGTGAAATGAATTGGTCAAACTCTATTACGATTCGTTTGATTGAAACAATTGTGATCAAAATTAATCGATCATGTCTGTTGATTGTGAAGGGATGAACGATCAAAATCTATAACAAATTCTATTTGATTGATCCTGTTACGATTTTGGTTATGTGTTAGTTATGGTTTGAATTCGTTCACGGCCTAAATCTTTTTCTATACAGTTATCGTGATAATCCTGTTCAATGCGATGGTGAGAAAATTATAACAAAGTGTTTGCGATTTGTTATGTTTTCAATTGAATATCAAAATGATCTCATTCGATTTTCTGAGAAACGATTATGATGCTGTTACATATGATTTCATTTACCTGACTTGTAACAATAATCGAAACAGAGTATTTCTATCTTGTATTCGATTAAATGATATGAATCTTTTGCTATATCGTTACAGCTATAACGAGTGGAAAGTGATTTTGTTGGATCGGATTGTATCTATTGTTTAACAATCACATACGATATGTTTTTCAATTGGATATGAAACCATCTTATTACTGTTCGATTATGACTCTGAAAACCCGATTTTGTGGTAACAGAAGAACAGAGTATTCCTATCTCTGTGTTCGGTTGAATCATTTTTGATCCTATTTAATGTTGAATGATAAAATCATTTTGATTCATTTTCAGGTGATCATTGGAAGATAATTGGATTTAATTCTTTTAAAGATTTTGAATCGATTCTGATGCTGATTCTGTATCTCATTTTGACTAGCTACATAATCAGATGATTCTGTAGCTAGTCTATAGAATTTAATTTTTATCATTTTATTGATAGAAGAGTCTTCTAACTTGTCTATTTTGGATCCTTTTCAAGTGAACTCAAATTGCATGGGATTTGATGGACAGTTTAGAGGATATTTGGTTTATTTAGTTTCATTTTAGTTTCCTAGTTTAGTTGATCTTGGGAATATCTTCCCAGATTATGTAAATAGTTTGATAACTTTCACAGAGAGGTTTTACCCTGTGAAAAAACTTATAAATACTCATTATTTTTGTAATAACATCATCCTCATTGGTGGGAGAACAAGGATATGGAATTTTAATACACACTGAGATAGATATTGATGTTCTGTTATAGCTTTAGCTTTTCATAATATCAATATTTTGTTTCATGTTCTTGTGTATCAATTTGCATTTGGTCAATGACTACTTTAGCTATCTTAGTCTTTTGCAAATGATATAATTTAATCAATATAATCCATATTTGATTTCTTCCAGTGTTTAAAAAACATAGCAATTACTTGATTCAGTTTGTGAATGACAGATTTCTCTTCTTCATAAGTTGAATTATTAAGTATAAGTTTTTTGCATAACAGGTTTCCCTTATTGCAGAAATTTATAAATCATATAATTGTTATGATTTTTAATGTCTTGTTTGTCCTGTAAACAACTCAAAGAGCAGTGCAACCTATTGTTTACGAGAATCTTTTGGATCATCCGGGGCAAGTTTCCTTCCTCCGACCAGCTTCGAAGTCATCATACACACGACAAATTTGGAGCGTTTCCACGTCAATTTGTCATTTGTTTGTTTAGTATATTATTAGTAGTTTAGTTTAGATATAAGTTTAGTTAGATATATGTGTAGAATTAGTATATTAGATTGTTTAATTTCAATAAGTTTTATTTCTTGTTTATAAAATTATAAAATCAAAAAAGAAATACCTTTCTCTGTCTTAGGGCAGATTGCAAATGAGTTTTCCAGGTTTTATTTAAATCTGTGTTTTGTAGATATTGTATATTTTGTAGATAAGTTATATATAGGTAGTAGATTAGTTAGTTTTTTTTAATAGTTAGTTTTAATTAGATTAGTTAGTATTAGTTTGTTTTATTTATTGTTAGTTAGTATTAGTTTGTTTTATTTATTGTTAGTTAGTTTAGTTAGTTTTATTTAGTTTTAGATTAGTTAGTTTAGATTATTTTTCTCTTTGGTTTTCCTAGGACCTTAGATCGTCCAACGGAGCCGCTAAACCCGTCAGGGTGGTTCATTCCAAACAAATTGGGTTATTTAGACAACCCCGTACTGGTTCCACTCTCTCAATTGACGGACGGTCAATTTCGCCCGTCAACAAATGGCGCTAGAAGGAGGGCCTGAACTTAATTAATGGCATGAGGCAGTCGCAAGACTCCTCCCCCCCCTAATCGCTCACCTATAGTGATTAGAAGCCGTTCACATAGATCCAATCAGAGAAAAATTAGGTGACACTAACCTTACTGTGAATCCTATAGATCCAATCACAAATCTTGCTGCAGGAGGATCTGGGATACCTCCTTCACCACCTCCCTCATCTCCTTCATCTTTTGGAGGAGATTCCTCTTCTGACGAAGGCAACTCACCTTCTCATCCTTCTACACCCACTACCCTAATGGCAAATCAGAACAACCCTGCTAGACCTTGGCTTGATCAGGATTTTGTAGTTGTACCTGGAGCCCAACACCCTTTACCTAAGCATCCAAAGAAATGGCTTCCCAAGTTTGATCCCGATTCCAAACAAATAGCTGAAGATCATATTAAAAAATTTATGTTAGCCATAAGACTCCGCAATGTTGAACATGACGACGTTGTCTGTAGGTTGTTCCCTTATACTTTTGAGGGTAATGCATCCACTTGGTACTTTGCCCAATAGCCCCATACCATCGTGTCTTGGGAAAAATCTGAGTCATGCTTTTTGGAAAAATTCAGAGATGGTAAACCTCTGGAAGTTTTAGTCATGGACCTTTCTATCTTAAAAATGAACCCAAAAGAAAAAGTTAAAGATTTTAATCAAAGATTCTTAACACTTAAAAATAGAATCCCTGCAGATTCCATGCCCGCTGAGAGTCTTGTAATAGCTTACTACACTAAATCTTTACATCAAAGTATAGCTATTTGGGTTAAACGATCTAAAAAGGCCACATTGTTAGAAGCCTTCGAAGAGGCTAGCCAAATTGAAAAAGACATACTTAGTCTTAAGGACTCTTCTAGCGACAAAATTGAAACTAGTTCTTCTTCCAAAAAGAAGATTGAAATTTTCTCCAGACCTACTCAAAGTAAAACACAACCTGAAAACTCTGATTTGGAAAATTTAACTAAACTTGTTCAAAAACTGTCGAATCAAGTTATAGACTTAAAAAGGTCGACTGAAGAAGCTTCCTTGAGTAAAGGACCCTACAAACCTCCTTTCTGAAATCCTTTTCCTACCAACCGACCTAATCCAAACCCCAAAGGCCTAAATTTAGAAAGTTTGCAATGTGCCCTTCAAACAATTCTAGAAGCCCAAGATAACTTGATGCCTCCTAAGATTCCTCAAGAGGTAGAGGAAACAGTTCAAGAAGAAGAGTCTTCTCCAAACATCTTTGGACACTTCTCGGACATCATCTTTCAAGCTAACTTCAAGACTGTTCACCCTTATAACACTAGGAGTAAGACAACAAAAAAGCCTTCTACCGAGAACACTACAAATTCACCTCCAAAGCCATCTAAATCAGTAGAAATTAAACAGAGTAATTTCAGCCCTAACTTAGATTATGATGTTGTTGAAGATCTTAAAAAATTAAGGGCTAACATTTCTATTTATGAGTTGTTGAAGTTTCCATTTTTGTTACAAACAATGTTGCAAAATATTTCAGAGAATGACAAGAATGGTACTTCAATTGGTAACAAGGTTGTACAAAGCAAAGTTCCGCAGAAGACTTCCACTAAAAATAATCCTGATCCTCAAGATAAAGGAATCCTTCCTGTAGTCCCTGTAAATAATAATGTAAATAATGTAGATAATGTAGATAAAGTAGCCTTAGAAATTGTGAGTAAAAAGATGCAAGATACTACTCTTAGTACTCGCAAGAATGTACCTAATTTTCTTTTAACTTTCAAGATTTTCAACAGAAATGTGCATAATTGTATGGTGGACTCAGGAGCATCATCCAATGTGATGCCTTGGTCTGTCTGTCAAAAGATTAACGCTGAAGTGGAACCATCTACTTTGAAAATCATACAACTTGATCGAACAAATGTTAAAGTTATAGGCGAACTAAAAGATGTATTGATTAGATTATCGTCTAACCCAAAGGTTCATCAGGTTATTGATATAATCGTTGTGGATATTCCAGAAGTGTATGGTCTACTTTTGAGCGGGGACTAGTCGAAACAACTACATGGTTACTTCGTGACGAACTGGTCTCACTTATGGCTTCCAGAGAACAGTAAGTCGAACAAGATCAGGGTGAGTCATGAGCGTTACCTTAAGTTCACGGTCATAGATTTGAATGATCCTAACGAACCATATACACCTTCTGTTAATTCACCTGAAGTCCAAGGGATGGACACCTTCTTCGGAAATTTCATGGGTGAGGTTTGACCTATCAACAATCCAGAACAACAGTCTGAGATCGTAGCATACATGCACCCAACAACTTCTATGCAACAGTCCCATGTGCCGGATGGAAACCAAATTTGGTCTCTATATTTCGACAGTTCCAAGTCTAAAGAAGGAGCTGGTGCAGGCTGCATCATCATCGATCCGGCAGGTAACAAGACATTAATGGCTTGTAGACTAGAATTTGAATGTACTAACAATATTGCAGAATATGAGGCTTTACTGCAAGGTCTCAGAAAAGATCTGAATATGAACATTCAAAACCTGGTTGTATTTGGCGACTCTGAAATAGTGGTTAGATAGGTAAGAGATTCTATACACTGTCTTTCCCCGCATCTCAAAAGTTACCAGTTTGAGGTATGGAGTTTAATGAATAAATTTTCTACTTTTAATATAAATTCCATTCCTAGACTAAATAATGTTGAAGCAGATCTGTTATCTAATGTAGCCTCTAAACTTATCCCCAAATGCATTCTCCATTGAGATATTGTTCTGACCATCTGTTCCTAACAATATCAAAAACTGGAGAGTATTTGACGATGATCAGTAGATCATTAACTTTCTGCACATGGAAGAAACCTTTCAAGGCGCAGTGATAGATGAACGCACGACGACGACAATTTGCATGATTTTATGGTAATACCTGATCCGAAATCTCCTGAAGCTCTATCGGACATGGTAAATTTCATACCCAAATCCATAGTTAGATTAGAATAGTTTTATGATTTTGAAGATAAATTTAAAAAGACGGTCAATTGTAAAACCAATATTTCATCGTTGTCTTATGAAAAAGTCAATTTAGGAACTAGTGAAAATCCTTAGTGTATTAATCTAGGCTTGGGATGTTCTAGACAAGAAAAATTTGATTTCATTAAATTATTCAAAGAATTTAAAGATGTCTTTGCATGGATGTACGATGATCTTAAAACGTTCGACCCTAATATCATACAACATGTCATCCCGATGAAGCCCCAAACCTTACCCTTCCAACAGAAACTTAGGAAGATGCACCCTAAACTTGAACCGACTGTTCAAAAAGAATTGAATAAACTCCTAAGTGCTAAAATAATTTTTCCTGTTAGGCACACTCAATGGGTGTCCAACCTTGTCCCAGTTCGGAAGAAAAATGGGGAAATTCGACTTTGCTTCGATTTCTGAAACCTCAATAGAGCGTCTGACAAAGACAATTATCCTGTCCCACCCATGGAACAGATCCTTCAACAGGTATCTAGTTCCGAGAGGTTGTCTTTATTGGATGGTTTCTCTGGATACAACCAAGTCCTAATGTCTCCACTAGACCAACTCAAAACTACCTCTCGTACTCTGTGGGGCACTTATGCTTATCGCAAAATGCCCTTTGGATTGATTAATGCTGGTGCTACCTTTCAGAGAGCAATGGACATTGCTTTTTGAGGCTTAATCAATCACTCCATCGTGTTTTACTTAGATGATGTGACCGTTTATTCTAAAAACAAAAACGATCATCTAGCTCACTTACGAGCCGTCCTGCTGCGATGTCGTAAATACGACATCTCCTTGAACCCCAAAAAGTCCATATTTGTAGTATAATGGGGTAAATTAATAGGATTCATTGTGTCTAGTGATGGGATGATTATTGACCCTGAGAGGACTCAAGTCATCGCTAAACTCCCCCCTCCTACATCCAAAAAATCCATGCAGTCATTCCTAGGCCAAATTAACTTCGTGAGAAGATTTGTCCCCATCTTCTCCGAAATGGTCAGGCCTCTACAGAACCTGATTAAGAAATATACCCAATATCGCTAGGGACCCACAAAAAATCAATCTTTTAATGCCATAAAGAAGGCCATAATAGACACTCCATCTCTCATGAGCCATGACTTCTCTCAAGATTTTACACTCTATACTTTTGCCTCTGACCGCTCCTATGCCACAGTCCTAACTCAGAAGAATTTTGAGAACAATGAAGTACCCATCGCCTTTATGAGCTCTGCTTTCAAAGGTGTTGAACTTAACTACCCAGCGGTTGATCATCAAGCCTACATTGTTTTCAAAGCAGTTAAGAATTTTCGGTCCTATCTTTTGAAGTCAAGGACGAAAGTCATTGTCCCCTACCCTGCCGTAAGGAACTTGTTAGTACAAAAGGAGTTAGGAGAGAAGAGAGCTAACTAGGTCACCTCCTTGCAGGAGTATGACTTAGAAATCACCCCAGCTCAGATCATGAGAGGCCAAGGGTTTTGTAAATTGGTTGTTGATTCGAAAACAGGACAACCAGAAGATAGTGATACGTCAAACCCAGGACAAAGCGATCAAAGCCTAATATGTTGTGCACAAAACCGTGTTAGTCCTTGGTACGACGATATAAGATTTTGTGTTGAACATGGATCAGCACCCCGTCACCTTGACCCCACCAAAAGAAGAGCGTTGAGACTAAATTCTGCCTCCTTTCATCTAGTTAACGGTATATTGTTTCATCAAAATTTTGATGGCATACTGATGCGTTGTCTCGAGAAAGACGAAGCAGAAAAAATCTTGCTTGAGTTGCATGTAGGAGAAGCTGGTGGCCACTTCAATGGTGACACCACTGCTCATAAGGTTTTAAGAGCCAGTTATTACTGGCCCATGATTTTTAGGGATGCCCATGCCTTGTGTCGTAAATGTATCATCTATCAAAAAGCATCAGGGAAGTTGCAAAAACTAGCCTTTCCCTTGCATCTCGTTTCAGTAGATTCTCCTTTCCAGCAATGGGGCCTTGATATCATAGGTCTAGTTAACCCTTTGTCCTCGCAACAACACAAGTATATTGTGACAGCCACAGATTACTTTACTCGATGGTCTGAAGCTGTTGCACTAAGAACTGTTAACACCAGTCAGGTAATTGCTTTTCTAAACTTGAATATCATCACTCGTTTCAGTATCCCTGATTGTCTAGTCTTTGATAACGCTTCATACTTTTCTTCTTTTGATATGAGCGAGTTCGATTTGGAGAAAGGAATAAAGCTAAAGTATTCCACTAGTTACTACCCCCAGGGCAACGGCTTAGCAGAATCAACAAACAAGAACTTGATTAAAATTATCAAGAGAACTGTGGATGAAAGTCACAAGAATTGGCACAATGCACTGCTGAACGCACTGTGGGCTGATAGGGTAACACCCAAAGCCGCTATAGGTAACTCCCCATTTTTTCTCGTTTATGGCAGAGAAGCAATTTTTCCACCTCACATTATTCTTCCTTCGCTTCAGTTGTCACAAAAAGTCCAAGAAGAAGATTGTCCCCCTTTAGAAAGTCGAATTAACGCTCTGATGAAGTTGGAAGTAGTAATAACCCAAGCTAAGCATATGTTAGATCAACATCAACAATTGATTAAAAGATGGTTCGATTCTAATTTTGCTTCTGATAGGAATTTTGAAGTAGGCGATGTCGTCTTAAAATGGGACAAACCACACGAAGGAAAGGGTGAGCACACCAAATTTCAAAACTTATGGCTTGGGCCATTTTTAATTGCTGAAAATTTGGGTCCTAGTTCTTTTCGATTGCATAATCTCGAAGGGAATCTTGACACCTATCCGGTGAATGGCCAAGCCCTGGAAAGATACTTTGCTTGATATTTACCCTTGTATATTATGCATATATTTTTTCTTTTGTTTTCTTTTGTTTTTTATTTTGATTTGAATTTATCAGTATGTGTTTTTTTTGAACCATACACATACCTGTACATTGATCTATTCAGACAAAGACAATAGAAAAAATTTCTTAGCTGAAATAACTTCTGAAAATTTGTACAAACATCAATGATATATTGCTGAAATTGATATCTATGTTGGAAAAATTCTGTTGTTTGAAAGAAGTTTACTGATTTCAATCTCTGAGAAAAGCTTGTCATGATCATCTATTATCTTTTTACGCTGTCCATTTTCCGTAAAGGAATGACTCAAAAATATGTCTCCCTGTCATAGGAAGTTGTTTTGTAAATAAAAAATTTCTAGAGCTAAATAAAGGACAGTGCTAAAAAATTCTGATGAGGTCTAAAAATATGCTAAAATATCAAGATTTTTAGAGTCACCCCACTCATCTATATACCTATAAATATATATATATATATATATATATATATATAT
>ML781889.1:223056-255940 GCA_009831015.1 Picea engelmannii | reverse complement strand
GGGAAGTGTTTGTAAGCTTGCCGGGATGTTGAACAGGTATGCTGGCAGTGGGTAAATGCATGCATGGCACCAAGACAACTTCGTCGGGGTACTAAACAGGCCCGTTGGTAGCGAAGCAATGTCGGGTACATGAAAATCTGCAAAAAAATATAAGAAACCTCTTTAATGTCCTTTATTCTGATCTAGAACTTATTGACAGGATACAGATATCAGAGTGGGTTAAATGGCAACCCTGTCGAGGCTATGGACGCATGCTGGCAGCAATGGCCATGCCAACAGTATTGGAGATTTTATCTTTAATATCTGACTTGTTGATCTTAAGACTGTTATTGGTTTTCATCTTTTGACGCACTGCTGGAAAAGATGGTTAATGATGATGTTAGTACGATTTTCTGGTTGTTATTTTTGAGTTGAAATTTTCTTGGATATCCTAATCTGAATTTGTTTCTTTTATAGAGATAAATGATTCTTCCAGTGTGTCGCCATTGTTGGTAGCCAAATCACATTTTTCCATGATCCTATAAGATGCCTACACCTATGTCTTGAAAACATCAATTTTTGTCGCAATTTCCAAATTTATGACATTTCATTTCTTGCGACATTTACACACTTGTTTTCGTTTTCTTTTCATGACTGTAAGCGTGAAAACTTCTTCTTTCGAAGTCACATTTCGATCACTATCTAAGCTGTCTTGATCTTTTTATCGATATGCCTATTGCGCTTACCTTCGTTTATCATTATGTGGCTGTAAGAACTTTCGAACTAGATTCATTGGATATCCTTATGATTGTGGGATTGAGTTTCATTGAGTTTGCAATACATTAATATTTGGATTTACACTTTTTATGACTTGCCTAATCGTTGATTCTATGAAATGCATAGGGGTATGATTTATTTTTGTTCTTATATATATGATATGATCCTTATGATAATCTTTTCATAACTGATTGGCTTGTCGATTATACGAATACCTTTTGGCACCTTGATTGAACTTTTGATTATATGAATTAATGCATTGGCACATAATGATTTTGGTGTTGATTTATAAGGCGAATGTTTTGAACACTATGGCATAGTGTTGGCGCGTACTGGTATACACATTTGATTTCATTGGTTGCACACATAACTTAATGGTTGAACTGTTATTATGGAGTAAAAAGCTATGATATTTGGCGGTTGTACTTGGATAATGAACATTATGCATGGCAGAATCCACCACCTTTGCATGCTCGCATTTATGCTTACCCCTTTTGGCTTGATTCATTGTTGTTGGTTCAGGTAGCTCTGTTGCTGTGTGTTGATGAATTCGAACCCTTCCCTTACCATGCATTTAGCTCCATGGCACCAGTCGTGCGAGTTGAACCCAATGGCAACCAGGCCCTGTTGATGTTTGACAATGCCCGTCAATATTTGGAAGACAGTGGATGGCTTACCTTCATGGAACGTTTCAAGGGTTTTAACCTTTGCTTAGCTCGACATTTTTCCATGATCTTCGATGGTTGTCGAGCCAAGGTAGGCGATGTACAGTTAGAGATTGATGAATAGTTCATCAACTCAGCCATGGCGTTATCTACCTCTGGGGAGCGTTGGTTTAAGAATTGCAAGGCCGAGGAAGTGTCGTGGACACTTTTGTTTCAATCTCGCAAAGTCACCTCTTGTGACAGAGGTATGCCTGTAACTATGCTTAAACAACGTTGGCACAATTTGTTAATGATAATCAAGCAGTTTGTGACCTACGAAGGTCGATACGGACTTGTGTTCCTCCACCACCTGCATTTTCTTATGGTTTTTATGGGATACTCTCTCAATAAGCCCTATTATTTTCATCGTAGCTTATTTAAAATGTCAAAGAAGTACAAAAGACACCAGGCTGACAGTAGCCTTTTTCATTATGGGCTTGTTAAGCTTATCGTTGTCTGTCATTTGAGTCTACACGAGGATAGTTGGATCAATTTTGTTGCTCGGAATGGTTTCGAGTATCCGAACACTACACAGGTTGACAAACCTATGGTGAGTGAGGTCAAGGTTGTACCCCCAGTACCCTACCATATCCTTCTACCTAAACCCTCGACTGACCCTCCTATCGACTTACCCCACACTGTGACTAAGAATGTTGAGATTGTTAAGCCTATGAGAAAAAATCCCAAGGCAAACCTCACTGCAAATGTTAAAGGGAAAAGGAATGCTCGTTTGATTTCATGAATGGCAAGGAACAAGCCAAAACCCCCTGTCGAGCCAAACCCTATCGTATTGAGTGAGGACTCTGATTTGGAAGTTGAGTGTTTCTTGGCTGGCGAATACCCCTATTCGCAAGGTTTGTGTGCCGAACCCTCATATGATTTTGTATCAAACCTACCCCCCTGCCTAAAGGATGATCCTAACTACCCAGGCATTAAGTTGCCTTGTGAAACCCCTGCTCATTCGCCCAAACCCTCGCCTGCTCTGTCTAAACCCACACAGTCACCCTGTGATCAATGCAATTCATGGTGAGAGCGATATTATATTGATGTTCCAATACTCCAGTCAAATATTCAATCTTTGGAAGATCAGATTGCAATGCTAACTAGACAAAATGCTAAGCTACAAGCGATGGATAAAAAGAAAAAGACAACTGGCTCCATTCTGTTTAAAAACGTGGAATCAGCCATGGTTATTGTAAATTCCAAGATGGCATAAGTGAGCAGCCTCGTCGCTACACAGGTATGAAAAATTTGATATCATTTTGTTTTGTAAATAATCTAGTTTGCTATAATGATTTGTATTCAGTTTTTAAACAGTTTTGTTCACATCTTGAATGGCTCTGTTATATTGCATGCATTCTATATATAGCTTTTATTTGAATAGAAACACATTTTGATTCGATATGCGATTTGATAATTACCAGTATAGAAATCAATAGATTTTGATTGGATTTGAGTGATCTTCGTTTGAATTTGTTTAATTATTTGCCTTCGAATGAATTGGTTTGTATCCGATGTGAAAGGGAAATTTTTCATATTAGAACACAATCTTTCTCGGATTTGATTTGGTTACGATCCATAGGCTATGGTTGGTGAACGATTTGATTGAGTTCGATTGTGATGATTTTTCTCGGATCCGATTTCATTATCATTCGCATGCTATGACTGGTAAACATTTTCGGGAAGATACTTGTTACGTTGTTGTATCGTGTGTTGTTCTATATTTGATTGATTCCAAGTTAAGGAGAATTAATCTGTTTCTTTGATGAAAACAATACAATCAAATAACATTCGCGCCCAAATTGGAAATGAATCCGAATCATAACAATTATGTGAAAATCTTAACTAATCAATCTGTTTTTGTTCTAAATTGGCAAGTTCGTTTTATGAATCGAGTCTAGATTCTAATTAATACTCTCTATTTTATATTTGTGAAATAAATTGGTCAAACTCTGTTACGATTCGTTTGAATGAAACAATTGTGATCAAAATTAATCGATCCTGTCTATTGATTGTGCAAGGATGAACGATCGAAATCTATAACAAATTCTGTTTGATTGATCCTGTTACGATTTTGGTTATGTGTTAGTTATTGTTTGAATTCGTTCACGGCCTAAATCTTTTGCTATATAGTTATTGTGATAATCCTGTTCGATGTGATGGTGAGACAATTATAATGAAGTGTTTGCAATTTGTTATGTTTTCAATTGAATATCAAAACGATCTCATTCGATTTGCTGAGAAACGATTATGATGCTGTTACATATGATTTCATTTACCCGACTTGTAACAATAATCGAAACAGAGTATTTCTATCTTTGTATTCGATTAAATGATATGAATCTTTTGTTATATCGTTACAACTATAATGAGTGGAAAGTGATTTTGTTGGATCGGATTGTATCTATTGTTTAACAATCACATATGATATGTTTTTCAATTGGATATGAAACCATCTTATTATTGTTCGATTATGACTCTGAAAACCCGATTTTGTGGTAACAGAAGAACAAAGTATTCCTATCTCTGTGTTCAGTTGAATCATTTTTTATCCTGTTTAATGTTGAATGATAAAATAATTTTGATTCATTTTCAATTGATCATTAGAAGATAATTGGATTTAATTCTTTTAAATATTTTGAATCGATTCTGATGTTGATTCTTTATCTCATTTTGACTAGCTACAAAATCAGATGATTCTGTAGCTAGTCTATAGAATTTAATTTTTATCATTTTATTGATAGAAGAGTCTTCTAACTTGTCTATTTTGGATCCTTTTTAGGTGAACTCGAATTGCATGGGATTTGATGGACAGTTTAGAGGATATTTGGCTGCTTTAGTTTCATTTTAGTTTCCTAGTTTAGTTGATCTTGGGAATATCTTCCCAGATTATGTAAACAGTTTGATAACTTCCAGAGGGAGGTTTTACCCTGTGAAAAAACTTATAAATACTCATTATTTTTGTAATAAAATCATCCTCATTGGTGGGAGAACAAGGATATGGAATTTTAATACAGACTGAGACAGAGATTGATGTTCTGTTACAGCTTTAGGTTTTCATAATATCAATATTTTGTTTCATGTTCTTGTGTATCAATTTGCATTTGGTTAATGACTACTTTAGCTATCTTAGTCTTTTGCAAATGATATAATTTAATCAATATAATCCATATATGATTTCTTCCACTGTTTAAAAAACATAGCAATTACTTGATTCAGTTTGTGAATGACAGATTTCTCTTCTTCATAAGTTGAATTATTAAGTATAAGTTTTTTGCATAACAGGTTTCCCTTATTGTAGAAATTTATAAATCATATAATTGTTATGATTTTTTATATCTTGTTTGTCCTGTAAACAACTCAAAGAGAAGTGCAGCCTATCGTTTACAAGAAGCTTCTGGATCACCCGGTGTGAGTTTCTTTCCTCTGACCAGCTTCGAAGTCATCATACACAGGACAAATTTGGAGCGTTTCCAGGTCAGTTTGTCATTTGTTTGTTTAGTATACTATTAGTAGTTTAGTTTAGATATAAGTTTAGTTAGATATATGTGTAGAATTAGTATATTAGATTGTTTAATTTCAATAATTTTTATTTCTTGTTTATAAAATTATAAAATCAAAAAAGAAATACCTTTCTCTGTCTTAGGGCAGATTGCAAATGAGTTTTTTAGGTTTTATTTAAATCTGTATTTTGTAGATATTGTATATTTTGTAGATAAGTTATATATAGATAGTATATTAGTTAGTTAGTTTTAATTAGATTAGTTAGTATTAGTTTGTTTTATTTATTGTTAGTTAGTATTAGTTTGTTTTATTTATTGTTAGTTTGTTTAGTTTGTTTTATTTAGTTTTAGATTAGTTAGTTTAGATTAGTTTTCTCTTTGGTTTTCCTAGGACCTTAGATTGGCCAATGGAGCCGCTAAACCCGTCAGGGTGGTTCATTCCAAACGGCTTGGGTTATTTAGACAACCCTGGACCGGTTCCACTCTCTCAGTTGACGGACGGTCAATTTCGCTCGTCAACACAAGCACATCGAGATTCATATGCATTACATTCGCGAGTTGATCCGTGATAGAGTCATTTCGCTGCAGTACTGCCCCATAGAGAAGTAGGTTGCATACATCTTCACCAAGTCCTTCACTGAAAAGAAATTTTCAGAACTGAGAGCTATGCTTAGAGTGGTGGAGGCAACTGAGTAGGTCACTTTTGGCCACTCATCATTTTTTTCCTCTTTTTTTTTTTNTTTCCATGAGGTTTTCCCTCTTTCCTGTTTTCATGAGGAGTTCTTTTATGTAATGAGTACCTAAAATGGCCAAGTTGTCGGGACTCAAATTTTTTTGTCATTACAGTTAGGCTTAAGGGGGGGTGTTGGAGCATAACCCTAACTTACATTAGTTTATACCTAGATTAGACTCCTAGATCTTGTTTAATACATTCATTTACACTTTATTTCACCTAATTTGGCCACATAGAGAAGAATGGCGCCTCATCCCTAGATTTTAGTGAAAACTGTTATTTTTAGATCAAGACTCAACTCCTGGTTTTTTATTTTCTTGATTTATTCATCATTTATTCCAACTCCCCCATGAAAAAACTCATCTATTATTGGGGTATGTGCACCTCCTCATTGAGTGAGAGATTTATTCCTTAATTATTGATTTTTTCCATTACTATTATTATTAACTACTATTCTGGGTCAGTTAAGTGAGTTGGAATTGCTTCTCTTGTCAGTTAAGCGAGCTTAAGTGAGATAATGTGCATCACTTGACTCTTGTGTACATTAATGAGTGTGTGACATGTATCTTTAGTGGTCTAGTTCAAACTATGTGGTCTCCCTTAGCTTATGACACCTATTTTAGCTATTTCTAGCTTTTCTTGACTAGGATTTCTATGTTGGAAATTCTATATATTCACCTCCTCTCTTATTTTTGAGAATGGTTGATCATGTATATTCATTTTTTATTAATATAATTCTATGAGTTATGGAGAAAAAAATTTCTCTCATCTCTTGAATATCAACAAATTGTATGTGTTCAATTTAACTAGAATTCTAGATATATCGGGGTTTCTGCAGGAATTCTACATTTTCTTCAAGTTAATGATCGTATGATTCTCGAAGCCCCAATAAAGTCCAAGAAAATATGGATACAAATGAAAATTATCCATGTCTCAATAACCTCAAATTTAGCTACACTATGCACACCATCTATATTAATAGGTACTCTTGTTAATCTCATGATCGGTATTATATTATGTTGGTTATCCAACCTCAGCTAAATCATTGACCAAACTAGCTTAGGTTTCCCCATCATCTCTCATGTTTGTATTGAAAGAACATTGACATAGGATCCTAAATCTAAGATATCATTTTCCATGTCATATTATCCTATCTTCACACTTAATTTGAACTCTCGGTTGGTCCTCTTCTTGGAAATACTTTTTTCACTGCTTTCTGCATCGTAGGTATTGATCTATATTGTGTTCATTGATTGATCATTTCATGCAGTGCATTCATTGTTGTTTCATCCTGCATCAACTCTAAACATTTATTTATATAGTCTTTCGAAGTATTTACCTTTTCAATTGGCCTTTCTATAATATTGTGATCATAAATTTATGGCATATCGTATACTGGCAGTGTCTTTGATGTTGATGCTATCTAGTCTGCTCCTAATATCTCCTTCATTTCTTGTTGATAGGTTTCTTTTTCTTTTTGTGGATGGAATGTTGGAATTGACTCAAATTATTTCCTTATCCATTGTTCAACTCCCTTTCCCTTATCTCTAACATATGGTTCATTTCTCGTTCCATCACATGTAATAGATTCTACTATGAGATGATCATCACATTCCTTAGTGGCTATCATTTGCAAGTTATGGTTCCCTCTCTCCTAACACTTTTTTATCAGCTAAGGATACCCTTTTTTTGAATGATTCAATGCTTTTCAATATGTTAATTTCATGCAAGGATTCGAGAGATCTCACACTATATGGAATGATTGATTGTAGTTGTAACAAATTATCATTCCTTTGCCTCCTCGACCAAATCCTCCATGTCCTCGACCTATTCCAAATCCTACATGTCCACCTTGGTTAAATCCTCTCAGAGTGTTGTATTTGGAACTTCTCCTTCTACTACAATGTTTCCGTCTTGAATTCTATATGCATTTGAAGTTCACTCTCCCATTAAGTTGAATGCATGAAATTATTTCTCGTCCAGTCCTACTGATTTGCAAAAAATACTGAATAACTTACTAGGTGTACTTTGGTACTTTTGTAGCAAGGGAAAATAAATCAGATGATGTCCACATGTCTTACATATCTAGAAATACCCTACTCCTCCTTCCAATGGGTTTGGTTATCCTATGGCCATATACTACGTGAATGATGGACATTCTTCCTTTTGATGGCGTTATCTCTTACCTTTTATACACAAAACATTTTTTTTCTTTTCCTTTCCCTTAGTTATATCTGGTAATTAAATTCTCATTGCAACCAACTATGATTTTCCTATGCCATACCTACACCATCTCCTATAGGAGATGCTTCCAATTTTATTGTGATTTTCAATGCTTCTAGATGCGATGTGACCCTTTGTTTTGTTAACAAACAATGAATGTGAAGAAATAGACTTGAAATAAACCATTCTCGATGTTGCTCATCAGGAATATAAAAGGTTAATCAACCTATCACATCCTTAAATTTATGGTCGTAATCCCACATTGTCTCATTATGCACTTGCTTAATATATTTCATCTCTATAATGTATTGTGATTCATATTTTCTCTTCTGAAATTCCTTCAACGATGCTTGTCTAATCTCTTCCAAAGTTCAAGATTGTTCGGATGGTGTAGTTTTTTTATACTTCATATACCATAACAGTGCATGATATATGAACTTCTTTTCCAACTATGTGATATTCGTCACCTTGTCCTGGACATTCTTCATAGTTCATAACATGTCACATAAAAAAAAAGTGTTTCTCAAGTTCCTCCAAGCTCACTCCCTGAAACTCGGGCATTATTAGTGTATGATTTATCCCTACCAATGTACTCAATGTTGTACTTACCCTTGGTGATGATGGCTGCCTCTGATTTTATATGATGCTTCCACTATTCTAACTATTTCTCTTACTTCCTCCATTCACTACAATTTATCTTGAACAAGTCTTGAATCTTGCTTCAATTCTCAGTGATGCACACGGGGTCATGGGTTTTACACAAATTCTGATCTGAGATGGACTTCCTTCATTTGTTGTACAATATTGAGGATTAATTTATTTTATTTTCCTTTATTTGTATGATGTGATATGATGTACTTCATAGCGGGACCACTTTCCTCAAATTATTTGTGCCACTCTTCCTTCCCAGCCACACTCTCCCTATTACTATATCTAAAATGTTTTCCATAGTGTAATACTCCAATCCCTTTGTTTGAGTCAGTATCCTCTTCCCTTGGCATCCTCAATCCATCCAATCCTTACTAATCCTTCCCACTCTCATACCATCCTCTGGTCATCCCCTAGTTCCCCTTTCTGAACAAAGGCACCTAGCTATCAGAATCCATCTTCATGACATTCTTATCGCACAGTAACATATTTATCCAAGTAGACAATGCACTCAAGTATATTCCACATGAACCCTTGAAAAAGTACCTCTTTGTGACACTATAAGAGTGGGTATAATCTACTACAAACTCTGTAATATAACCCCCCAATATACTATTCAACGAGAAATCAACCACGTGAGAAACTTTATTACTTAATGTATTTAGTTGTCTGATAAATTTAGGAATCCAGTTTCTCAGAGCTTCATCTCTATATCTCCCAACATTCTCCATTATCCTTTCTGATCATTCAGTCAAAATTATCAGGAATTCACCAAAGAAGACTTCATGAAGATCTATTAATACACACCTTTGTAACCACTATTCATTGATGAACTGAGGGTTTCTATTCTTTTCTATGGAAAAGTGTTATTGCTTCCTCTCTAGCCATTCTTGAATCTCTTTCTTATTCAACATTCAAAACATTCCCCTCAATTACAGTTCCTAGTCCCAGAAACAAAACCATTTGTTGGTGCACAATGGGAAGAACCGAGGTTAATCATCTATGTACCAACAAAACCCTTAGACATTGGCCCTTTCAACATCACCTGCAGAGTAAGTGAAGTCTCACTCGAGGCATCTAGAGGGGCTATAGGAACTAGGGTTTTGTAGTAATGAGAGGAAGTGAGGAATTATTCATGTTATTACTATGATTTACCCATGTGCACAGTTCCCCTTACTTAATAATTAATTAAAATTCAACATATTCTACTTAATGTTCATTTAATTACTAGAGACTTCACTCCATGACATTGTTGGCCCTTGACCAAGTTTGGAGGAAACATTGGTCATGTTTAACCATTTTTGGGACTTCGATAGGCTAGTCAAAGATGGAGCACCCAGGTGAAGTTGAGATCGCGGGATCTCTCCCATTTTGTGGGCTTTTTGGAATTTTAGGGTTTATGTAACGGGTATGGGATGTCAGCCCATGGGTTTTACCCATGTTTAGGCCCTTTTGTAAATGTATAAATAAGTAGGTAGGTGAAGTACAAAATAGTTACAGATACTAGTCATTGTTTGGCTTAGTGAATGGCTAGTTGGCTTTGTGCACAAATGAGTTAAGGATTGTAGAGCTAAGTGTAAGCGTTTTGTAAGTGATTGGTGCAGACAGACTGTGTAAGGATTTTTTCTTTGATCCAATTCGGTAAGGAGGATCTGGCGAGGTGCATGCAGATCTCCTTTCCTTTGTAGAGTTGGATATGTGGCTTGGTGCATGTAAGAAGATTGGAAGAGACTAATAAAGAAGAAGAAGAGTTGGTGGACGTAGCCCCACACTGGGGTGAACCACGTATATCGTGTGTCGATATGCTTTGTGCAATATTGTTCATGGTGTTTTTGTAGCTATTTTCTTAAGTGCATTATTCTTGATGAATGATATATATATCTATGAATTCTTACTGCTTTATGATGTGAATGAATGTTAGATATGAGCTTATGCTAAGTTTTTAGAAGTGTTTGATATGTTTATTACAATGTTGTTCTATATTTAGGGTTTGATCTACGATTTGAATAAGAATCATAAGTTAATGCATATTGTTGACTAAATTGCTCTGTTAAGGTGTTTTAATCACATATTTGTGTCCCATCTAGGTTGTAGACACTTGTGTCCTCCAACCCCCATTGCCTCTACCTCAGGTGAGACTTCAACTGCTTTGTAGGTGTTTTTGAAAGGGTCGGTAGTTAGGGTTTTGTTGGTGCATTGTTGAAGTGTTGAACCCTGGGTCTGCCCCTGTTCTAACAAATGGAAACTATGATTGTTGGGAATTGAAGAAAAGAGAAATCTCTGTGCATATATATGTTGTTGTAGTGCACAGTATTATACTTGACTTGTGAAACTCTGTGCTATAAAAAGAATTTTGATCTGAAGAAAAGATGTAAGATCTTAAAGCTTTGTTCTTTGGTAAAGGTAAGATAAGTGGAAAATTGTGCTTCGGGAATATGAATCTAGGTATGTTTGATAGATTTTGTCCTAGTGTGAAAAATAGGGCACATCTAGAAGAAAGAATATTTGATCTAAATAAATTTTATAGAGTTAGTGTAAGATATGAATTTCTTTTACTTTTTTTAATGCTGGGGGAATTGGCAACTCGCAGTTCTCGTACCCGCGTGACACGTGGTTGATACCTGTCCACTGACCATATACCCCCAGGTGCACCACACATCCTATAAGAATGGAACACATATAAAGCAGGGTGAAAATTGAACTTGATACCTCCTTTACACAATTCCTTCCATTTACATGACACATGCGAATCAGTCTACACCCCTGTAGGCGATAGTGAAAGATATGTTATTCCTATGCATAGAAATAATTTTTGGACTAATAGGTGGATGAAGGACCCTAGAAAGAATGATTGAATATTGCAATTCCATAGTTGTGATCCTATTGTGTAGTACATAAAAGGTTGGGGATTGTTTAAAATAAAGAGAGGATTGAAACTATGTTATAGTTGTAGAAGAACGGGACATCTTGCTAAGGAATTCCCTGGTATAGGTCCTAGTTGTCTTTGTTGTAAATCTATTGGTCATGAGGTTTTGAATTTCCCTAGAATGATTTTTAAAATTGAAAATATGAACATGAGACAAGAAAACCATGAAGAAGGTCAAGAAACTAAGGATATGCTAGAGAACTAGAAAGAATCAAAGACTATGTTATTACAACTGAAAAAAACAATGAATGATCACATAGACATCAGTTTACCAGATATCTTAAAAGAGAAGTAGTGCATAGAAACACGAATAGGAGACTTAGACATAGACTGTGTATTAGATGAGGAAACACATGTGAATCTTATGCCAGAAAGTACTTTGGAAATTTTTGGAAATCCTGCTATGATTCCTTCATTGGCAAGGATAGGATTGTTTAAAGGAAAAATGATAACCCTGTGTGGAAGTGTTACTAATGTACCTACAATTTCTCATGGAACATCGACCGTAGAATATTTTGAGGTCATTAAGTTTGTTGAGAGCAACGCCCCTTTTGCACATTTGTTAGGAAAGACCTGGATTGAGAAAGATCAGATCTGAAGGAAAGAAGAGGAGAAAGTCACAGGAAAAAAAAAAGAATTAAGGGACTTCATAGCTAAGAAAATAGAGTGACTAATACAAGAATAGGAGGACAAGTCATATTAATAGAAGGAAAGAGAGATAGTTGTCAAATTTGAAAGAATGTAGGAAGTCTTAAAGAACCTATCCACACAGGAGAAAAGAGCGCCTACCCTGGAAATAGTAAGAAAATAAGTATTACCCTAGAACCCTTTGAAAGGCCCTCAACACTGCAAAGTTTCTATGCTAAGAGAAAATAAGAATGAGAATGGAAAAAGGAACCTAGAGATTCAGATCATGGGAAGGAAGGAAATAAAGCTCAATAAGAAGAAGGCAAAGTTAGAAAAACTGCAGGAAGTTCCAGAGAAGACTTTGCAGAAGGTAGGCTTGTAGAACTTGAACCTTGTCGGATTAGGAGAACCGCGCAGAGAGGAAATTTACCATGGCGAAGATATATGATCATTGGAGGTGTCCCAGCCGTTAGAATGATGCTCTGGAATGGCTAGAAATGCAGTTATTGGTGGAAATATCAGCATTGGACCATTGAGACCACACCATAATGGTTGGAATCAAATTGATTGAGGCATTCCTGCCCGTTGGAGGAATATGTTACGATGTTGCTTATTTAATCCGTCGAATGTTGCACTGGGACTACTTTTTGAAAATCGAGATATCTGAACTAACAAAGACGTGATTTCATATCATGTTTTGCTTTCTAGACCTTTCCATAGATTTGATTACCTTAAGTGTCCATTCACCTAGCCTAGTTATTTGATTACGAGTGTGCATGTCGGGAGAACTTAGCGTAGTAGAGAAATCTATAGAAGAAATCTCGATCGACCTCATGGCTGAGAAGGTCATTTCTGCATGAGTACAAGCATCATCAATGGGTGGATTACAAGCATCCCCCTTGAATGGATGTCGATCTATGCCATCCTAAACCACGATGGAGAAAAGAAGAAAGCATTGCAATGATCTCGCAAACGCAAATTAGATCCCTTCGATCTTTCTCGACTACATCCCACCCTTGGCTAGTGCGGTTAGTCATGACAACATCTCATGGGATTTCGAGTACACACTCATCACTTCCTATCTCCCGATACACGCAGTTAGACCATAGTTGGGACTGATCGCAACTCTCAAGATAAGCAATTTAAACCTAGGTGATAAGAATAATTATGCAATGCTTGCACCACATTGCTACCTAACGAAGATGACTAGGAAGAAGAACAAGATAGTTCCTAGCCATGGATCAAGGAGATTGTGAGATTGACGATCTTGAATGTCTGAAGATCCCCCACTTCAGTAGACATCAAGAGGTTAATGAGTGCATTAAAATCCTCCTGTCATGCTACCATGGTGGGTATATTTTGTTGGATAGGCGCATCACTGTGGATCTGACGCTGATTCCTTGGACTAAGCATGCAAGGACTAGACCCTTACTATTTCTACCCAAGAAATACATCATATATCTCCTTGGCCCAGTGCATCAAGGAGGCATATGGCGATGTGGAGAAAAGGAAGCAAGGATACAAGGTAGCCTCCATCCAAAATGGTGCAGTGTGCCTACCTTCTTAGTTGATAGTGGGCAATATCATCAGAAATAATATCCCTACGCAAGTAACAATATTTTTCTTCGACCTTGTAGGGAAGTGTTTCGAAGGAATGCATATGAACTGGGTGAGATACCTCGTCAATGAATTGGAGAAATATTGTCGCGAAGTGCAAGACCAAGGCTATGAATTTCACTTCAGTTGGTTACTTATTCTCATTGCATTTGTTTCTTGGGATATTCCAGAGGAAGATACATTCCCATAAATCGAGCCATCAAAGCCATTGGCACAAGGTTCACTACCTTGTGGTATACGAGTGACAAGGCGAAGAAATGGAAATCAAATGTGGTGTTCGATGCTTACTACCTACGTCTCAAGAATGCCATTGAATCATTCCCCTGAATGACCCCGAACAACTTGCATACATATAGGATGCTAGCGAAGTTCCACGCAGGTAAATAATTCATTTACATCACTGTGCACGGGGATGAAATAAAGGAGGAGTTGCAATCCTACTATAAATTCACCGATGAAGACATGGAGGAGATAACCAAGGAATGGCCAACCAAATTCCTTATACCAGTCGAGCAGACAGAGCTCTTCAATCCCAACATCATCGGAAGACCTTTATTCACCCCAAATGAGTATGACAGGCCAAGCAGCACAAAGAAAAAGAAGAAAAAGGAGGAATTCCAGGACATAGACAGTGAGGAAAAGAACAGCGCATCGGAGGAAACTGCGTCTGACTCACTTGCAGGAGGAGGAGGCGATGAAGTAAACCAAGAAGAGGAAGGGGAATAAGACAAGAAATATAAGGGTGAAGTAACACCACTGAAGGATCCCCTTACAGAGGCTGAAATGTCCAAGAAAAGGAAGGGTTATCCGTAGAAACCCTCAACACAGAAGAAATCCTGAGCCACTAAGCTTCAGTCACAGAACGTGCTCACAGTGGATGATATCCATCTCATCATCAGAGTTGTCGAAGATGCCTCAGAATATATCCTACAGAGACATGAATCCAAGCAAGAAACAATGTATGATAGGATTGAGAAGGAACTAAAAGACATCCAACAAGCCATCTAGTCGATCCGTGCAATGTCCACTACACCATCCTCAACAGAAAGTGTAGAATTGGGGGATGATCCTACCCAACTATGTAGATTAGCAGATGCAATAAAGATTTGACTTTGTCGAGTCCAAGAAGAAAAGGAGTAGGCCACAGAGGCCTTGAAGCAAGAAAAGGAAGAGATCCTAGAGAAAATTCAGGTTGTGCAGCAAGAGAAAGATGACCTCTGGGAGAAGTTTGAAGAGGACAAAGAGAAAATCTAGAAAGAGAAATACTAGCTACTTGTAGAGAAGATTATGGTTAGAGAGGTAGTGACTAGAGCACTTCGCTTTGTGCCAGGCCTGGAACATATGGAAGAAGAGACAACCAAGAGCCAAGTGGAGAAGCTCAGTGAGGCCATTCAACAACTTCAAGCTAGAGTAGCAGAGCTAGAAATTCAAGGAATGTCTAGCACTCCACAAGAAGTAAGATATCATAGGGAATAAATTGCCAGAAGCGCAATAGAAATAATCAGGGCGTTGGCCAAAAAATGTAAGCAATTAAGTGACTGAAGTGCATAGACCTATGAGTGTCTTGTAGAAGACCTGGAGCTGAGGATATTGGAGGCACAACTCCAGGAGGTGAAGAAGCAGGCGTCGATTGTGCAAGTGCAACTGAATCTTCTTACAACCGTGGAAAAGATGAAGATGTCACAGGAGAAGCACGCAGTTTAGAAATAGGTCACTGCCATCTAGAGTAGAGTTATGGAGGTGACACAGAGACTCGAATTGGTGAACGATGAAGCCTTCACACTTTTTGAAGAGATCGAGGGACAAGGGTCATAGTTGGAACAAGTGGTCGTGATAGTGGAACAACACCTGGAAGGGCCTATCACCGAGAAATTAATTTAGGAGTTCATTGAGCACGAGGTTCTGGTGAGGTAGCAAGTCAAGGCAACTCAATCTAAGCTCAAGGCCTTCGAAGCAGTGTTGTCCATATCAGAGTGACTCAGGACGAGTCATATGTGAGTGTTGGGGGCCTATTGGCCCCTGACTAGGTTTGGAGGAAATGTTGGTCATGTTTGACCATTTTTGGGACTTCGACAGGTTGGTCGAATACGAAGCACCTAGGCGAAGCAGAGATCGTGGGATCTCACCCATTATGCGGGCTTTTTGGGATTTTAGAGTTTATGTAACGGGTATGGGATGTCGGACCATGGGTTTCACACATGTTTAGGCCCTTTTGTAAATGTATAAATAAGTATCTAGGTGATGTAAGAAGTAGTTACAGATACTAGTCATTGTTCGGCTTAGTGAATGGATAGTTGTCTTTGTGCATGAATGAGTTAAGGCTTGCAGAGCTAAGTGTAAGAATTTTGTGAGTGCTTGGTGTAGAGAGACTATGTAAGGCATTGTCATTTGATCCAATTCGGGAAGGAGGATATGGAGAGGTGTGCACAGATATCCTGTCCTTTGCAGAGTTGGATCTGTGGATTGGTGCATGTAAGAAGATTGGAAGAGAATAATAAATAATAAAACGAATTGGTGGATGTATCCCAACATTGGGGTGAACCACGTATATCCTGTGTCGATATGCTTTGTGCAATAGTGTTCATGGTGTTTCTCTAGCTATTTTGTTAAGTTCATTATCCTTGATGAATGATAGATAGATCTATGAATGCTTAGTTCTTTATGATGTGAATGAATGTTAGATCTGAGCTTATGCTAAGTGTTTAGAAGTGTTTGATCTATTTATTACAATGTTGTTTTGTATTTAGGGTTTGATCTGAGATGTGAATAAGAATCATAACTTAATGCATATTGTTGGATAAAGTGCTTTGTTAAGGTGTTGTAATCACATATTTGTGTCTCATCTAGGTTATAGACACTTGAGTCCTGCAACCCCCCTGCCTCTACCTTAGGTGAGACATCATCTGCTTCGTAGGTGTTATCGAAAGGGATGGTAGTTAGGTTTTTGTTGGTGTGTTGTTGAAGCATTGAACTCTGGGTCTGCCCATGTCCCAACAGAAATTATAATTTCATATATAAATAACACATTCAACATCAATCATCATTTTACCATAACATGAAACATCATCAAATGAAAAGACAACACATCACAAAACACATGTTTAATGTGGTTCACCCAACTTGGGATATGTTGACAATGGATGGATTCTTTTATTAGTCATTGATAATTCCCTTACAATTGTGCATTGCACTACAAAATATGCAATAGTAGAATTACCCAAACCCGCCTAGGCATTATGTTGTAGTGCAAGTTTCACTCCTTAGGCATACCTCAAATTTATTTCTTCGCTCGACTCAAATTACCCAACAAGAAATAATAACTTCCCCAAAAATTTTGAATCTCACAATCCTCACATTCAAAACCTCAGACTCTTCACATTCTGAACCTCTCTACCCAAAAACCATTTACATATTTATACATAAAAAATAGGGCTAAGGTTGTTACAAAGTGGACAAACATGTCCCCAAAATCCCAACAGTCTATAATCTTTTTCCTCATTTTTCACACTGCTCATTCATGCATCCTTCTATCACACACTTTGACTCCTTAAAATATGCTCCCATCATGTTCTCTCATTTATTTTATAACTTCCTTCTATTATTTGGCTTCTTCTGGTGCAGATCCCAAAACTTAACCAAAATGCCTATACAACAGTATGAGAGCCTAATCGTTAAACACATGTAAGAGGGGTTGGTGGGAAATGTCACATCTCATATTTATGAGAGCATGGGAAATAAGTACAATCAACCTTAGGGAATTTGAGTCAACTCTCATGGGTAAAAGTAAAATTCGAGTGGCCATTTTGGTAGCTTTTGCATGTAATTTTTGGAGCAACAAGTGAGTGGAGAGCATTGAAACTTGAGGGGAGCCATATTAGGTGTTGTGGGAAGCTTGTTGCATCTCTTGTTTCATAATAAAGTGGTATTTTATTCCTAAAGAGATGGATATTTTTGTATACGTCCACAGTGACAAGGGATACAAGAATGCCAGTGAGAGACATCAACTAATTTTGCTTCCATTTTCAGAAAAATGTGGAATAGTGACTTTTGAAGGTGTGGGTCGTGCTCGGTAACTACGGACCATATAAAGGAGGAATTATGATAGAGATATATAAAATAAATCATGAAAATACCCATTTTCCCTCCTGGACAAATTCAAAGGGGTGTGGAGTGGGGATGTTGAAATATAACAAAATTCAGTATTTTTAGGTGCGTTAGAGGGGTTTTTTTGAACTTCAGAGGAAGAAAAGGGACACTAGATCACCCATCCATAAAATTTTATTTAGTTTACTTTTTATCTACTCATCAATCTAGAGATCTTTTTCTTGAGGGGAATTTTTCCAATTCTGCTCCTTTTGGGAGATAACCATTTTTGGTCAAAAATTCTAAGTTTGGAGGAAATGCAAAAGCGACAAATTGGAAAATTTAGATTCATGTATAAGTTGGAAGGAGTGTTAAATTATAAATTTGAGACTTTTTGTGTATTCAAAATAAATAATACTATCAGTTCTTGATATAATCATTTTCTTGATTCTCGCCATATTTTGTTCTACAATATTTTCTCGCCAGTTATTGATTTAAGAAATCTATAAATCTTAGCTCATAAATCATATTGAGGCATGGGTATATCCATAGGAAATATAATTTAGAAAGGACTATGTTTAAAAGTTCATAGTTTTTTATTTTTTTAGCAATGTTACTTCGACAAATCCAAGAAAAAGGGGTATGTAGATTAAATTCATGACAATTGTATAACATGCTTAACTGTAACAAATAATTTTTGCAGGCACATTCCTTGAAAAATTAGAGGTACATTCCACATATCTGGTAACTATATGAATACTATATATATTGATGATGATCAAGGTTCTTATAGCCATGAGGATGAGATCAGAGGTCTACATGTTAGCATGGGGAATGCAAAGACCGAGTCCAATGGGAATAGAAGTGAAATTGAGCCTATACAATTGGATGAGACTATGAGAATCCTACAAAAGGAAGTATAGAGATATAGAGTAGATGATGAAATGATGATGAGGGATCATGAAGAGATACTACAGAGTTTGAATATGATGCAGAAGAAAGTTAATAAATATTCTGGCACAAAGAAAAAATATAGTTCAAGGAAATAAACAACATCCATATATCATCATCATGCAAGATATAGGTTGTCAAGGAGTATGAGAAGACATCATCATCATCATTTAGTAGGACACTCTAGGAAAAGGTCACTTATGCATTCAAGGTCAAAGAGCATCCCTAGTGTGTCCCTTGTCAAAAATCAGAGAAGGAGGCCTAAGGCATATATATTGCAAGGGGAACTCAAGAAAATAAAGCCACCATCATTTGATGGAGATAATATTATAGAGGAAGATGTTGAGTCCTAGTTGTTTGACATGAGAAAATATTTTCAATTGCATGATTATCCATCACATGTAGAAGAAACTATTGTCATCTACTATCTTCAAGGAAAAGCATCTATGTGGTGGGATCAACTCAAGCAACTCAACAACATTGATGAAAAGAGAATTTCTTGAAATTGATTTAAGAGATATTTTCAACAAAAATGCTTGTATGGAAGGAAATCCAACATACCATTGAGTTGGGACAACCCAACAAATAGAGAAATTGTTGGGCCATAATTGCTAAGGGAAATGGAAGAGCATATGTTTAAGATTAAGATGAATTTAAAATTTGCAAAGGATAGGAAAAAAAATTATGTAGATTAAAACCAAGCATACAGGTAATTTAAAGTGGAAAATCATGTGTTTTTAAAAATAATTGCTAAAAGGAGATCGCTAAGATTGGGAAGCTTCCCAAAGCTGGGAGAAATATATTGTGGTCCATTTGAATTTTTAGAGAAGATATGCCTAGTTTGATATATTCTTTCATTTCCTACATCCATGAGAATTCGTAATGTGCTTCATGTGTATTTATTGAAAAAATATGTGCTTGATCCTAACCATGTGATTGATTGGATTATGATCTAGATGGAGTAGGAAGGCGACTTTCAGGTGGAACTAGTGCACATATTGGATGGGAAATTCACAATTCTACAAAACAAATCGATGGGGCTAGTAAAGGTTCAAAGGACCTGCTATGGTCCTGAAGATTCTATGTGGAACCATGAGGAGAACATGTGGAAAGAATCCCCACAAATTTTTGAAAATTTTGAAGAAATTTGAATGTACATAAGTATGCGGGACTCTATTTTTGTAGTTGGAGTTCTTAGAGAGACATATATGAGATTTCTTGTTCGATCTGTGTTGGTTCCATAAGAGGGAAGTAGTACAGCCCCAAGGACTATGGTCCAAAGAAGGGGCTAAAATTTCTTGAGTTGTGTAGGTTGCGAGGAATAAGAGATTGATGGTTATAATTGATGGAGGATTTGAACTTGGAAACGTTTCAAGTATTATGATGTAAATTTTGTATATGTATACTAGTATGGTGTTCTTCAACGAGGATGTTTCAATTGGTAGGGGGAGGGGAATGTAACACCCCCATTTATAATCTACATTTTACCGATGTATAAGTAAATACGATGTATGTCCGTGAGCCCGAATATGTAATTGTAAACATTGTATCTTATCGTAATTATAAAATAAATATGACGTTGGCCATGGATGGACACAGATGGAGTAATTGGGGGATAAGTTTCAACAATAGAGGGAATGTCTAGTAATTTCTAAGAAATAAGTTCAAGGGGGGCATGGGGGGCATTATTCGTGAGTATTATTTCCAACCCACTTTCCTAAAATTATTACTTTGAGGGAGCCTTTCTAATTTACTTTTGAGTGTATGAGCACCTAGTCATTAAACACATGTAACAGGGGTTTCTAGGAAAAGTCACATATCATAGTTATGAGAGTAAGGGGGATAAGTATAATCAACCTTGGGGAATGTTATTCAAATCTCATGGGTAAAAGTGAAATTCGAGTGGTCATTGTGGGTAGTGTTTGCATGTACCTTTTCGAGAAGCAAGGGAGTGGACGGCATTGGAGCTTGAGGGCATCCACAATAGGTTATTTGGATTTGGATTATTTTGAGAACGAAATAAAGGAAAATATATAACAAGGAAATGCATAGAAATATTGCAAGAAACAAAGAGAGATAGTAATATACAATTTATATTAATGAAAGAAATGTATAGAAATTGTAAAAATACAAAGTGAATGAACTCGATAGAATGGTCACAACTTATCTTTGAGAAGAGATGTGATGGATACACTCATTAGAAATAAGATTAATTTAGAATGAAGCTCCAAAGGAATTTTTACCATAAATAATAAATCCTAAACATACAAAACCCTAACCCCGAGAGGTGAAATTTTGTGGAATTTTCACCACTTTCCAGTGTCCTTCTTCATCTTCCTATTACCCTTAGTTTCTTGTGGATTGGATTGTTTGTCTTGAGGTTGATTTTTATGTGAGTTATGGATGCCTTTACCATAGTTTTGTTTTTGCAGGTTTGAAGACCCAAACTCCTACTTATTTTGTTGCTTAAACTTATGCTCAATTTTGAAAATGTATTGATAAGAAACTCCCTGTGATGGGATGTTAGAAAATCCATTTCAGTTTGTATTTACCTATGTATATCCCCACAGTATTTTAGAACCATATTTCTCTCGGATTCTTTTATACTAATCTTCGTACACAAGGTATGGAGGGTATTTGTGAACTCCAACATTGTTTTTTCACTCTCCTTATGCAGTGTGGTCCATCTCATAAACTGGATGTCACAGTTTCTAATAGCGTAATATTGTTCCTTGATGGCATCCATGAAAACATCCCAAGTGTTTTCGGCCTCAAACATTCTAGACTCCTTTGTGGAATTTTTCTCACAGTAATTTTCCCATCAAGTTTTGACACGAGGGACAACCTTAAGGAGAACAAAGGTGATATTTTCCCTGTAGAAAAAATTGTGAGAAGATACATACCCTTCTAGCATATTTGACCACTTTTCCAAAGAATCCACATATACATGACCTTCAAACACAAGAATATGAAAATTAAATTGCACTTTGAAAAGAGAGGCACCTCTGAAGTGGTTTCTTAATGAAGACATGTTTGTTGTTTTTGGCAGTCGTCGAAGTATTTGGGAAAAAAATTCCATCATTTAGTCCCTCTATCATGTGAAGGATTCCTTGAGAAACATATGAATAGAATATCTCACTCCCTAGTATCTCTTTCTTTCTTCCATGAGATGTCGCTTGGGCTGGAAAGAGAGGTTCTCCTCAAGAGAAACTATATTGAGACCCAAATCTTTATACCCTAGTCATTTTGGGGACATGCACTAAAAAATGAAAAGGAGCAATCTACTCTGAAACCACTGATCCAAATTATTTTGATAACAAAATGAAGGAATATATATAAAAATGAAATACATAGAAATATTGCAAAAAATAGAGAGATACAGTAATACACAATTTCTCTTAATGAAATAAATGTACATAAACTGTAAAAATACAGAGTGAATGAACTTGATAGAATGGTGGCAGCTTACCTCTGAGAAGAGATGTGACAACTACACTCATTCACAAGAATATTTGTTTAGAATGAGGATTTGAAGGAATTTTAAACATAAATCATAAATGAGAAAACCATAAACATCCAATACCCTAACACCAATATATGTAATGCCAAAAGGTTATGGGCCCCGATGCGGGTAGTTGATACATCAACTTCCCAAGGGCATAACTTGTGCATTCAATACTTGATTAGAGAATTAAATACCTCATCAAAAAGGTATAGCTGAGGATTTAAACTTTATCTAGGGGTTAATGCATACTATTAGAAACATTTGCCCCCCCAAAAGTCCAAAAAAACGTCGTTTAAGGCCACAAAATGACCCCGAAAGTTTGGGACCTCAAAAACTGTAAAAAAAATTGCCAAGAAGAAAAATGTTTCTTTGATCCAATGGAATAGGTGGGTGGCCACCGATATCCTCCTAGATCATTTTTTGACAACTTGTTGGAGCTATTTCTGCATGAGAAATTGGGTTTTTATGCCTATAGAGAGGAATATTTATGTTTGAGTGAATTTCGCTTGAACAATGGGTTGTTTTGTTGTTTTTCTTAGAGTAGCTATCGTCTCTAGATTTCCCAACATCAAATATTCCTAGCCAACCTTGTGTTGGAGCCCTGGAGGGAAGAGTGAAGGCTTGAGGGGTTGTTTGTACTGAATGGGCATCCCAATTATTTGAGTTTCATAGTTTGAGGGAAAGAGAGTTGCAGGATTGGGAGAGTTGTTAGAAATATAGTTGGTTGTGGGAGTGAATTTGGTTGTGAGAGATGAACCCTGTTTTGTGGAATTGTAGCCCCAACTCATGGGTGATTTGTTGTTAATATTTGGAGCAAACAATATATTGTTGGAAGGCTCATTCGTTCCCTACAATCAATTGCTAACTTGTTTTTCAAAATATAAGGTTTTTTTTCTCTGTTTGTCAATTTTATTTATGGGTTTTTATTCTTGTGCATGAAATGTGAATTTATAGAAATTTATATGTTGATTTGTGAATGATAATTGAGTTGTATTCATGTTTAAATAGTGTTGTTAGATGAATTTAGTTTATTGGTATCAAAAATGTTTTATGGTTTATTTAGTGTGGACACTACAAGTGGACCCATGTCCATCATAGAAACCTATCATGCAGAATGTCTTTAACCATAAAAATTGTTCAGGACCAACTTTGTATGATCAAGAGGTCATCAAGATATAGAACTAGGATTGGAAAGGAGTTTGAGGTTCTCAGCATGTAGAAGCTCAGATCTTATTTACATCTAAAAAACTAATGAGAATGAAAATAAGAATGCATATTTCCATACCATTCTCTAGGCGCCTGCTTGAGGCCATAGAGTGAATTTTTCAGTCAACATACTAAGGATGAGTTCTGTAAAAACCCCCGAGGTAGATACATGTAAATATCATGTAATATATACCCATGAATAAATTTATTCTTCACGTCCATATCGTAAACTTCCCACCCCTTGACTACTACAATGGAAAGGGTCAATCAAATGGATTTTATATTTTCTACTAGAGAAAAGGTCTCATCATAGTCTATCCCATGGATTTGTTGAAAATATTTGGAAACTAATATTGCATTGTACCTTCTCATCTGTCCATTTTATACCTTCTTGGTCCTCTAGACCCATGTGTTGACGATAAAAATCACAACGAAGATTTTTCTCGCAAGGTATTGCTAAAGCCTATTATTATAAGCTAACGAGATATACAATACTAGTAGGTGGGACCCCCTTGTAGATTGGGAGATCAGATATGGTTCTTATTTCATGTTTATGTTGTTGTTTGACATTGCTTACAGGGTTCTACATGATTGATGAAATCTTGGTTTTATTGGCGATGGATAATGCATATTATGTGGTGTTTCTAATTTCTCTAAGCTTTGCATTTCAAATTGTGTGAATGGCTTATATCCACTGTTATCACATTTCTATTAGCACCATGATATATTACATGTTGTAATTGCACAAAACACATGTTAGTCATGACAAAAGATAAAATAAATATGGAACAAATCCAATGGAAAAGGGCTATCCTATACTATGATAGGCTATGATACATTAAATGCAAACGAATTTAAAAGGATTGTTGTTAGTCATAGCTAACAAAGTTAGTGGCTATACGATTTATTGAGTTATATGAAAACATGGTTGATATGCATTATGGTATAGTTGGTAATGGTTAAATGTGATATGGGTGGCACATTTGACAAGTGATGGATGTTAAGTTTTATGCATAGATTAATTAAGCGGATTAATGGAATGTTGGTTGGCATATACTAAGGAATTGAATGAGTGGAGGATGGAGGCAACGTGCATTTACTGCACATCACTCCATACCCCTTTCACTGGCCATCACCCTATCTTGGTTATTATTCAATTGTGCTCGTTATGGTTAAGCTTCGATTTTTAAGCAAGGGAAGAACCGCTCGACCAACCTCGTGTTTTTAAGGATTTTGGTTAGAGGTATGTATTTTTTTCCATCCATGAACCCACTCTGGTTATGAAATAGATATTGGATCGGTGATGTATGGGTCTGTGATTTTCTTAAGACTAGAAACTGTGTAAACTTGTGATATTCATTTGGAATGGATGGTTTGGGTGGCTTTCATTACAATGATGGTTGAAGTCACAATTTAATTTATCATTCCGAGTGTTAGAAGCCATGAAGGCTCTCTGTAGTCCTTATTGGTTTGGGTTGAAGGGTTTCATTTGGTCCAGATTGGCTGGTTGTATCCACACTTTTCTTGTCACCATACCCAGTCATTTTGTTGATTATGGGGTTGATGGTTTTGAACCACCTTGTGTCACTGCATATCATTTCACCTAGGTATGGGTTCATTCATGCTACTGATGTTTGCGCAGTGGGTTATGATGGTTATTATACAAAGGGGTGTGCTTAAGGTTGATTGTGATTTCTTGGCTCTGTTTTATGTCATCATTCTTCGGGTTGATTGGGAAAACCACGAGGGTTATACCCTACATGTTCTCGATGTTAATATGGACCAAAATGAAGCTTATGCACCTCTGTTCATAGTCTCTCCTATCTCGTGAACTGTCACCCTGTTTGCGAAGTTATTGGTGGTATGGCGTGTGTTTCCACCATATGGTATCAAAGGTTCTCACCCGCTATTGGGGGTCGACTCCAGTCTCCCTATGTTGTTCCACAGAGCGAACCCTTGATTAATTAAAGCATGGTTTTATTAAATGGATCACATTATATCATTTCGGGTATATTGTTGATTGTTTTGAGTTGGTGGGGTATTGTTGATAGTGGTCAATTGTTGGATCGTCTCTGTTGATTATGTTGACAGTGGTTTTGGTTATTGGTATTTAGTCATTGCATTGGTTATTATAACAATCAAATCGATAGCCCAACAAGGTAAATTGGTTGATGTGAGAAGTGGGATTGAATACATAATCGTTGTCTCTTATATTGTAATTATTGAATTGTTAACCCAACATTAGTTTATAATTGATTAAGTCACAACGATGCTTCGTACGTGATGCATTGGTATGTGTGGGCTTCCTACAACATGTTTAAGTTGAAGTGATGGTTGTTGTTACTATGTTTTTTAATTCCCAATCGGGAGTATTGCAATTTAAAAATCATGATAGTCGTAGCTTGGTTGTCCACTGCATATGTTATGGATATTGTTTGGTCACACCATCAGAGCTGTGCATGGGTTTTTAAACAGTATGGTTTTATTGCAATTTGTTCAATTTAAGAAATGGGATTGGGCATACTATTTTTTCCTCCTTGTATTGGATTAATGGCTCGACATAGTTTGATGTTTGGTGTCAGGATAATTAGACATGTACAGTCATAGAAATGCTCTTGCATTAACATCGTATGAGTTGGAATGGTGATTGTTGTCACTATGTTTTTTAATGGCAAGTCAGGATTATTGCAAATTGAAATATTGATGATTTTGTTTGACTGTCCACTGTGTATGTTTGATGAATATCATGCAGCGTAGCAGAGATAGGAACGGGTTATGTGGCAGTATGGTCTCGTCACAATTTAATTGTTAAATTAAATTGAGGGATGAAATCGTGCATGTTTTTGTGTCTGTGCTTGATTGAGGAAATAATTCATGGATAGTGGTTGATGTTTTGATGCTGAACAGAGTGGAAATAAGTGGTTGTGTGTTCATTTGGAAATTGCTTAAAATATTAAATGGTACAAATGAGAAGAAACAATACTCTTTTACAGGTTGTTGTGGAAGGCATAATGTCTTGTTTTGATGACATTGTGTTAAAGATTTAATTGTGAACAATGAGCAAGTTAATACACAGAATTGATTGAATTATACACAGTAGTTGTTTAATTGATCACAATGACTATTTGATTGGTGTTGGATCTTTTGTGTTAGATATAAAATGGTTTTATGGATTACTTAATTAATTTTATGAACAATATCCTCTCTCTTTTCCTACCATTATTTCACTTTTCGCTAATTACAATCCCCTCACCTTCCCATATCCATTTTTCTCTCCCTGTTCCTAAAATTTAATTACAGTTAAGAGAATTTTGTATTGTAACATATTGAAATCGCATTTTCTTGGATGGATTACAGTGACATGTTCCTTGGTTACATTACAGTTGATTGTGTGTTTTCTATGATTAGTAACCATGTTTCTTCTCCCTCTCATTTTAACATTTTTTCGCTCAATACAAACCCCTCACATATCCCATAACCTTTGTTCACCCCTTGCTCATTGACAACGGTTAAACAATTTGTATGGATTGGATTGCATGAGTTTGATATGTTGGTGAGCCTTAATTTATTTCATATTTTAAAAGGAGTTGTCATGTATGGTTGTTAAAGGAGTTATTTTCTAACCAATCATGCATAGAGGAATGAGATTTTTCAGCAAAGGTAGCCATGGAAGAGGTAACCGAGGAAGAGGTAATTGGAACAGGGGCCCAAGAAGGCCAAGATTCTCCATTCACTTTGATGTTAACTCACAAGAGTTAGGCCAGTTATTTCAGGCTGGGTTTTTCAATTGGATTGGGCAAGGAATGGTCCAACCCAGGATTGAAAGACCTCCCTTCCAAGGTCTAGAAGACCCCGGTATTTCCGTTCCCCCTCATGTCTCATTGCAACTCGAGGTTCTCTAAAAGTACATATGGAAAGAGATTGTCCACCCGACAGTCTCCCAACATTGTGGTTGGCCCAATTTTTCTTTACCTACTCCCATGCCTATCAATAAGATTGTCCAAGATGCCCCTTTCCACTCACTAGTTTAGTCCTCCCATGCTAGAAAAAGGTTGAGAACTAAGGCCCACCATGCCCTTGACAAAGGAAAATCCATTTCTACCCCTTCCTCACCCTCCAATGGCTCCGATAAATCCATGTCCTCCCGGATGCATTTGAGGGACGATTTTTCTCATGTGATCAATGGGATTAGGAATAAAGGCTCAGCAAAGCCAAAGGAAAATTTAGAGAGATCAAAAGGTGACAACAACAACAAAGCAAAGATTTCATCTCAGAGTGGAAAATATGGATTTTAAATTTTATTTTACTTATTATTGATGACAATTGACTTCAGAAGTTTTGGACAACATGGTTTTTTTGGGATATATGAGTAATATATTTTTGAAAATAATTTCAAATATCATGAGATAAATTGTCAAACATGAATGTGATGATGGGAGTCACAAGGAGGGATGTGTTGTTTAAATTAACTAGTATGTTATGATTTTTAAGAGATAAAGGGGAGTCACAAGGGGTCCCACCTACTAGTTATTATTTATTTAAAACCCTTATTATGATTTATTACTTTTCGCCCTAACTAAAAGGTTGGTTGAGTTTTAGTTAACTTAACTAATGAAGTAGTTCAACTGCTTCAACCAATTTTAATTTTCTTAAAGGGAAAACAAAGGGAGGAAAAAAGGAGTATAGAAGGAGAATCATACTAAGGTTTTCTCTTTGAGTTTGTGATGAGATAGTTCAGTTTTCATTCATTCATTAATTGATCATAAGCCTAATTCTTTTTTATGATAGCAGGGTCTTATTGCAGACAACAAGATTCAGGGCTGAATTACATCCTTCAAACACTTGTTTTTCAGAGGTGTTGATCTATCTTTGATAGTCTATGTAGACTTGTCTGTTTGTGAATTAGTTTCCATGACTGATAAAGGATATTGTGCAGAGTCAAGTGAGAAGCAATATGTCGCAAGTTGATCCAAATTTTAGAGTTCAGTTATTTATTTTCTGTCAGAGGTCCTTTTGTATGTTTCATTGGGGACGTCTAAGTTTGACTTTGGTCCAAAACTTATTCATGAAATTTTGTAAAGAGAATGAATATTTGATGAATTGGAATGAAATAAAGTATTTCCTTATGTCTCATATGTATTGATTATCAACTTGGTGTCTTTACTTCTATCTCTATATTTATTTCAGCAACTGTTATATTCATAAAATCATATAAATAATGAATTTTCCAGCAAGATTTTATTTATAAAAAGACTAGCCTAAGCACTTGTAATCAATACTTGTGAGTTAGGATATTAATTGTGATGGCTATAAACATAAGGTGATATTCCCATGTATTTTTATTTAGCCAATCAGAATTTGAAAATGCTTGAGTAAGATCATTTAATATCTTTTCCTCAACACCATGTACATCTGGAAAAAAAATTGTATGAAGGAAGTAGAACTAGATCCTAATTCTAGATCCCAAGGAGAGAGTTGTACTCATCCTTCATAGTTCCCTCCAAGAAGGGATTCCCTATGGCCTCTTCATAGGTATGTAGGCTTGAATCTAGAACCATGTAGCAATGCATGAGAATCATAGGTTTGGTAGTTTTGAGTGCATGAGGAGGCTCTTCAAACTAGGACCTCATCCTCCTATGATCTATTGGATCCCCCACAAGGCCACATGTGGCCTATAGGATGGTTTGTTCCCACTTGTGAATTTGTTGTGGATCATTATCTACATTATCATCATTGGTATGTTCATATACTTAAGAATAAAATTCAAATATTAGATATGAACCATGATATGAATGACTAGACTCATCATCTCTGATGTATGGTCTAGGTGGAAGTGTAGAGGTCTCTACATGTGTCTCCAATGGTGCATGCAAGTTACTTTCCTCAATCTAGACACTTTTCTTAATAATGAGCTTGTTCATTAATGAAACAATGAGTCGGTAACCCTTCACACCATTAGGATATCCCACAGATATGCATGTGGTACTCAACATATCTAATTCTTTCCTCTTTTTAGAGGGTACACATGCCCATGCATGGGATCCAAATATTTGGAAGTGGGTGAATTCTGATTTTCTTCCACTCCATGTCATAAAGGGAGTCATATCCTTGAAATATTTGTGATGATATCTATTATGAATATAGTTATCATAGTTAACTTTCTCATCCAAAATATTGGAAGCTAGAGACCTTGCATGCAACATGCAATTCCCCATCTCTTCCAGGGATACATTCTTCCTCTAGGATACTGTATTTGGATGTGGAGTGTAAGGTATTGTATTTTTTGTTGTATACTGACCTCTAAAAAAATATGTTGGACATATTGGTTCACATATTTCCTTCCATTTTCTGTATGAAGGATTTTGATATTCCTCTGGGACTGAGTCTCTGCATGAGCTTTGAAGTCTTTGAGATTCTCAAAAACTTCATAATTCTGTCTCAAAAAATACAACCAAGTGTATAGTGAGAAATCATCAATAAATTTAACCACATACCTTTCCTGGTTGATGGACGAATATGGAAAGGGTCCCATTAGATCACTGTGGATGATCTCCAAGGGAGAGGAGGCCCTCAAAACCTTCCCTTTTTCAAACTTATTTTTAGGATGTTTTCCAAGAATGCATCCTTGACAACCTCTTTTGGAAAGGTGTATATTGGGAAACCATGTGGAAATTCCATGTTGGCTAAGTTGTTGCATGTATTTTAAGCTTAGATGACCAAATATTTCATGCCATAATATACTATCATTTTCAACGTGTGTTAGTAGTAAAGAAGAATCAGATTTAGCAATTAACTTACTAAATGTATAAAAATGAGACTAGTGATTTAGCTCACTAACAACAATATTAGGGTTATCATGCATGTCATATTGGTTACAGAATTAGGTGTGAACTCTACCCTTTTTAATTTTCTAGAATGTGCTATCTAGTAAACATAGAGTAGACTCATGGAAATTTCTAGAACATGCAAGACATTCTAAAAACTTCCATGTTGGATTTCTACTCTCCCTTGTCGAGTGACCTCAACTGGGGTATCATCTCCCATTACAATAGGATTACCTGTTCAAGAAGTAATAGAAAAAACATTTTTTGGGGCTACCATATGATGGGATGCACCTGAATCAAGGATCCATGCATTGGGAAAGGAATGAATAGAAATTAAAGCATGAGAATTACCTCTATTTTTTGGAGGTTGATCTCCTGGTTTCTTCTTAGCATCCTTGGGAATGTGTTCCCCAAACTTTCTCTTATAAATTATATATTCCATGAGATCAATTTATTTCTTCATGTGTGTTGATTGAGGATGATTTATGTGGTCTCAATAACTACATTTAGAATTCCCTTTCTTCCCCTTTCCACCTTCAGAGCCAAAGGAATCATTGAAGGGTTTGGTATTTCCTTCCTTCTTGTGTTTAGAATGTGCCTTTTCATTTCCTTTTTTCTTGGTATTTGGATTGCATGTGTTTATTCTCTCATAAACAACAAGTGCATGCTCATTGGGTCCATTGAATATCCCCATTTTGATGATATTATCTTTCTCATGTGTTAGGGACCCAATAACCTGATTTGATGTAGGAATTTTTCAAGCTACTCCCAAAGTGAATCTCATTGTATGGAAGGTTGATATGAATACAACATACTCCATATCACGTTTTTCCAAAATAGAAAGGATCAAATGATTGTGTTGAGTTGATTTCTCAATACCACATCCCTTTAGATGAAGAAGAAGGGACTTGATCTTCATAAAGAAGTCTGAGATGTTATTAAAATTCCCCATATCTAAGGAATTCATATATACCATCCTTCTATCCAAAGAGATCCTCCAACTTTGTCCAAATCTCCTCTGGTGTGGTACAAGTTTCAATGTGAAACAAAATCTCGAGCGACATAGACATGTAGATAAGGTTGTAGGCTTCATCCATGTGGTTCATATACCTATTATTCTCAATATATGATTTTGGATCCACCTTTGTAGACATTGTGATTTGGTACAAGCCTCTACATCTGAGTCGATACAAATTTTTTATCTTCCACTTGAAATAGTTATGTGGTGTGAGAAGAATTGTCGGTGAGGACTCCATTATTTTTTACTGCATCTTCCTATTGAACCCGAAAATAAAATTATTTTTCACTTTATCCTATCAAAATAACCTAGATAATATAAAAATCACGTAAATCTTACAAGAGAGAAAATAGAAAGAGAGACAAACTTGAGAGAAATAATGAAAATAATTGTATTCACTAATGAGAGAACAGTAAAAATACACTTGATATACTCTAAATGAACAAAATGATGTTCCATAGTAGTGATCTGGAGAGATATAGACACTCACAAATAGACTCTGGTGTGAGATTCCACCTACTCCTAGTAAATTGGCCATACAGTCATCAGTTAACCAATTAATGACTAGTGGAGATAGGAGATAATCATTCATGCACATGAGTGGCACCTTCTTGGTGATGATATCAAGGCAAGTTTTCCCTCATGGTGATGATACCAAGGTATGCATTTGATCCAAAAATCCTTAGACACAAATTATTTCTTTAATTATAAACATGGTGTATCTAACGTAATCCAACATAATTTATTGATTGTATTTGGGTGGTTTGCAGAATTATGATGATGTGATTTTTACCCAGAAAATCATAAATTCATGATTATTTTACCAAATGATGAGATGACATAACATAACATAAAATAACTCTAATTACATAGATATTACACAATTTTGTGTCATCTTGAAGTTCCCTTCAATCCAATAAAAAGTATTTTCATCATTTCCAATTACCAAAATACATGAAACAATGTTCTTTCATAGAGCCATTTTAATGGAATATATTTAATTCCATAACTCAAAGCAATAAAATAATTTCACCAATAAAATCCTTGCAAAATTATGAGAATTTTGACTATAAAGTCAACTAATTTCCAAATTGGCTCAATTATGCCCTCTTCGGCATGCAAAACAATGCATTAAATGCTCATTAATGGAAAATTGAGTGAGGAATTTTGAAAATGAATTCAAATCACTAAATAGAACTCAAATTCATGATCCTTGTGAAAAATCATGAAAAATGAGTATAAAGTTGCCTAGGTTCTGTCATTATACCTCATGGCCACTTTACGAGACAACATGTTCAACCTCTTCTTGGCATGCAAATCAAGACATTCATACAACCTCAAAATACATACCCTAAATTGGAATTCATGCCACCTAGGGATCCATATAGACCTTAATATCCATGCATTGGGATGCATGTGAAGTGTTGGGATGCGCACCCATTAAATAGGAACTAGTCTCCAACCTCCACGTGGATTATTTGGAAAATTATTACTAAAATTGGTGCAATCCCGTTAAATGTGGGACTTCTGGCATAGTGGTTAGAACTACTGCTAAAATGG
>ML781889.1:200357-222950 GCA_009831015.1 Picea engelmannii | reverse complement strand
TATAACTCATGCACGAATATTGGATATGGTGGTTATATGGCATACAACAAAAAGGCTAATGGCTAGGGTCGAGGGCTTAGGCCATTGACCCTTTTCCACCCATTCAAACCTTTACATAATGTTAAATATATTTGTTTTCATATGTATAATAAGCACCAATGTGTGGTGCATTGATAAGGAGGTTTATGTTAAGTCTTGGGAGGTTATGGAGGTCACGGGTTCAACCCCTGTCGACTCCATAGTTTTAATAAACGATATCCATTTAGGCCAATGAGAGGTTTCCACATGGAAGCCTCTCACTGGCTAAACTTACCATGTGTAATTCAACAATTGGACCACTTGTGTGCCACTTGTCAACCTATGATTGAAGCACCTGGAGGTACGATTTTCCTAGTCAGTTGCCGAAAATCATGTGCCATGTGTCACCTTGGCAATGGTGATACGGGTCACCTATTTTCCCCATGTACTTTTCCCTTTGACCTTGTTGACCCAAAATTTGACCACTTATAACTTTTGCATACAAACTTTGTTTGACTTGTCATTTGCGTCATTGGAAGGCTAAAGACATTCTCTATGCATTGATGCCATTTTTGGGATGACTTGAGACGGTCAAATTTTGAGAATTTATGGATTCCTTGGGACCTCTATGAACATTATTAATCCTCCTTGACCTATATGAGTGTTCCTTATATGCTCCTTGATCACACCTTCCCACTGAATAACTTTTGGACCTACAAAAATATATATATTCAACAACTTAGTGATGATAATTCACTCTTCTATATTGCTAACTCTTTTAGAATTTAGTCTTCATCTTGGGTATTTTATCTTAGGTACTAGGTCAGTGCACTTTTTTCTACTTCTCTAGAATATATCTCTGACTATGGCCCTATCTCTAATATATCTAGTTATGGCTCATAGATTCCATGACAAAAAAAGTCGTATTCACTGAATCTTTGAAATACCTGTAACTGTATTTCAACATCCACTCCCATCTCCTTCTGTTGAAGATATTTCATATCGGCCAATATGAAACCAAGTTGAATGTTGATCTATGCCTTTCCCATTTGGACTCTTTTTTCTTATACTATCGATGTATCTATAGGGGCATTTGAATGAATAATCTTTTTGTTGTCTCTCCTTCCTTGAAAACTAATTATGCTTGCACTATTCTTACATGGGCTTGATTGCTTCTGTACTTATTATATGTACATGACATACAATTTACACCTTTATTCCTCTTATTTTCTGAAGATTATTACTTCTCCTTTACCAGCTCTATAAATTTTTGCATTACTTTGATTCTCTTTCCTCTTTGATCTACATGTTCCAACTGCCCACATCCTTTAGTTCCTTTACCTCTAGTTCTTCAAAATCAATAATGTTGTCTTAGACAATTTGATCCATATGTAGCCATTTAGTAGATTAAAAGATAATACAATTTCCCATATTTTTGTCTTAAAGGCCTTAGAAATATTTATAATGAGATTCCTCGCACTGTAAAACAATATGTATAGGTGTCTTTCTAGAAATCGCTAATGAGATTCCTCTCACTCTCAACATCATGTAAAGTGTAAATATAGAAACTCTATTACAAAATTCCTCTCACTCATACAAGGTGGTAATATAGAAATTTACAGAATCTGACTTACTCTTATAATTTACAATGAGTGGATTATAAGCATTCAAATAGACTTAATGATATTTACACATATTCATATTACATTTACAAATATACATATTTACAAAATTTTAAAGATGGTTTACGTATTGACTCATTCTCCCCAATGTAATGGGAGGAGTATTACAACTTCCAACCTCTAACAATGCCTCTGACGATTATGCTAAATCTGGCATTGAATCAGATGTCGAATCCAAGTAACCATTTGACCATACTATAGGTGTTCCCAGTAACCTGTATAACCTCTCTTTGTGAATACCAAGAACTATTAAGGTGTCTAGAGTATCTTTCATTGAATACAGAAGTACTCGACCATTTTGGAATGTGACTTCATAGCCTTCATATTCAAATGCCACAATTGAGAGTAGGTTTACATTTAAATCTAAAACATACAACATATGTTCTATTTCCATAAATCCTCCTGACTCGAGATGGAATTCTACATATCCATACCCCCTTATTCCTTGTCTAGTGTTGGTTCCAGATCCCACAAAGTAATTTGTGTTGGACTCTAAGAAAGTCAAGAATCTAAATGTCAACCTATTCATGTCGAAATATGAGCAACTTTCCACAAACCATTATTCAATGTCTTTATATATCACTTTTCCAAGACCATCCATTAGGAAGTATTATCTCCCAAGACTTTCAGTAAGACCATTGACTTCATCTGGAGTTGTTGCTTGTGTTCTTGCAAGTGACTTTAAATATTTTATGTTTTCTTCGAACATAAGTGCAAGTAAATTTTCCATCACTTCTCAATCTGGTTTCCACTCTTACCACAATAAGATCAGATCATCTTGTTCCACGATTCTTTCTTATCATTCCTCCTCTTCTTATAACTTGAGAAACAATCCTCCTTCTTCTTACAGGGCTTAAATTGCAAAAACTTTATTCTTCTACACTTCTCCACATCATGGTTTCTAGTTCCATAGGAAGAACATGGATAACTAGACCATTCACCAGTGGGAAAATTCTTCATTCCTTCTCCTATACCATGTACATATTTCCTTGGAGATGATTTTCACATGTTTCTCTTCTTTGGATTCGAAGTTAAGGTCAATTTATTATATAGGACTTCTTCATCTAAAGTTCCCTTTTCTTAAGCTGCCCTCAAGCATTCTCCATATTGATGGGAGAAAGAATAATATGAAGAGTCATATTTCTGGATCATGTTTTTTTAGGGATATAGTCTCTTTTCCATTGGATACTTCTCATTCTCTTCTTGTCCAACTTTACTGATTGATGGTGCCAATATCAACAACTTTCTTTATAATTCATGGGAAATAATCATGTGAAAAAATTTATGACATAAAAATTGATCTTACATCCTTTGCTTCTCTTCCTGAAGAGCTTGCAACAACATTCTTAGCTCATAATTCTCCTTCTAGATTTTTCGATTAGTATTCTTTTGCATCCTCAACTTCATGAGAACTTTACCCATCTTGTTTTCTTCATAAGAGTCTTCACCGACTGAAATTTTGGATCTCATGTCACATCAACAACTTGCAACACACACAAAAACCATCTCTAATACCACTTGATCCAAAAATCCTTAAAACCCACTTATTTCTTTAAGTATAAACATGCCATATCTAACTTAATCTAGAATAATTTATTGATCGTATTGGGGTGGTTTGTAGAATTTTGATGATGTGATTTTTACCAAAAACTCATAAATTGATGATTAGTTTGTTGAATAATGAGATGAAACAACATAAAATACAAGAACTCAAATTACACAAAGATTACACACTTTTTTTTCATCTTTAAGTTCCATTCAATCTAATAAAAACTTCTTTCACCATCTCCAAATACCAAAATAAATGACAACATGTGCTTGCATAGAGCCATTTTAATGGACTCTCTTTAATTCCATAACTAAAAATAAGAAAATAATTTCACTAATGAAATACTTCTAAAATTATGAGAAATTTGACTATAAAATGGACCAATTTCCAAACTGGTTCAATTATGCCCTCCTGGACACACAAAAAAATGCATTAAATTCTCACTAATGGAAAATTGATTGAATACCTTTACAGATGAAGTCAAATAAAAAACTAGACCTAAAATTCATGATCATTTCTAAAAATTGTGAAAAATGTGTATAACGTTTCCTAGGTTCCGTCATTATAACTCATGGCACGCTTTACAAGATAGCATATTTAACCTCTCTTTGGAACGCAAATAGACACATCCGTACAACTTTGAAATTCGTACCCTGCATTGGAATTTAGACCACCTCAGGATCCATGTAAACCTAGAATTTTATGCATTAGGATGTGTGTGAAGTGTTGGGATCCACTCCCATTAAATAGGCCCGAGTCTCCAGCCTCCACGCAACTTATTTTGCAAATTATTATTAAAATTGGTGGAATCTATTTAAATGTGGGACTTTTGGTGTAGTGTTTAGAACTGTTGCTAAAATTGCAGAAGTCGGGAGGTTCTATTCCTCACAACCCTTGCAAATTCATTGTTTGTTATATATATATATATATATATATGACATACAACAAAAACCAAAGGCTAAGATCTAGGGTTGAGGGCTTAGGCCCTTGGCCCTTTTCTACCCATTTAAACTGTTACACAACTATAAATATATTTGTTTCCATATGTAAAACAAACACCATTGTGTGGCACATTAGTAAGGAGGGATATGTTAAGTCTTTGGAGGCTCTGGAGGTCATAGGTTTGACCCCCATAGACTCCATAATTTTAACAAACCATAGCTATTTAGGCCAATGGGAGGTCAATATGTGGCGACCTCTCATTGGCTCACCTTGCATCGTGTCATTCAACAATTGAACCAATTATGTTCCACTTTTCAACCTGTGATTGAACAACTTGGAGGTATTATCTTCTCAATTAGCTACCAAAAAATCATATGCCATTTGTGATCCAAAAAAATATTTTAAAGACTATGGTTGAGTTTTAAAAACATGAGTTCATTAACCATTTAAGAAAATAATTAAATAGGAATAATTAATGATGAAACATGACAACCATTTAAAATATACAGATCTGGAAATAAGCACAATAATAAGCAAACCATAAAATAAAAGGTTGATAACGGAGTTCGGAAATATCGCCTATGTCTCTGGGCCTTTGTCTTAGTGGGTGAGGCTTTCTTATTTCTCTTAAAACCTTCAAAATTACATCATAAAAGTGCAAAAAGGATTAAAAAATGATTTGGTTATGTTCTTCTAGATCTCAAGAACTCATCACAAATGACGGCACTGAAAACTGATGAACTAAGCTCCTAGAAATGGCCTGCAAATGTTCTCTTCTCAATGGCTTCCCTGCATAAACATGGCTTTGGCTTTATAATTCTTCAACCATTATCCTATTTTGAACCTCTCCAAGGCTGCCAAGAACCTCTGGTTTATATAGGCCTGAAGTTGGAAACAAAATCCCAACTTCCCCCCAAGATATGGCCTCAAAAAGAGCTCCATATCCTCCAATAATGGCCAAAATTTCTCAAACCTGGCTGAAATAACCATAAAATCTGATTACAAGTTTTACAAAACCCACTTTTGAACAAATACAAGGTGCACCTCCCAAAGTGTGGGCCCCTGGTCATATGCGCCCCGCCATGTGGCTGAGGGCTAGTGCTGGCTCACTGGGTACCTCTGACTTAGGCTCCTCATTTTCATGTGCATGGACATATGGTTGCGCGCTTATGCTCCATGTGCCCAAACTGTTAAACCCCCAATCGTTTTAGTACTTGGTCACACGCCCTGGTCGACAGGCTAGCCCATACGTTCGACGCTAACCCCACAATTCAATTGTGACATAGTTTTTGGAGGTCCAATCACATGGTAACAGTCGTATGCAGTTGTGTCAGGGGATGGGGCTAGGCCCCAACCCTTTTATCCGATGATGGAACCTCCACTCGCATTCAATTATATTTTTTACACTATATCTTAAAAGTAACAATGTGGGCGGGCCCGACCCTGCCAAAAATTGCCGCCCGGACTGGAGGTCACGGCTTCGAATGTGGTGGAGTCCATAAAAAATTTCCATACACCAACCAATGGAGGGGTTCCACATGGCAACACATGACTAGGCCACATGGCAGCATACCATTCACCTGAAATATACCACATGTCAAACTAGGATTCGTCCACCTGTCAACAAAATCTACCCAGTCATCAGGCCACTGTACCTACCACGCCATTGTACATTCATATGACCTTTATAGTCAGATGCCATGTCAACACTGTATGGAATGTATGGACTACACATTCATCAAAAATTTTCTTGCATAGTGTATGTTTGATCTTGTTCAAGTTTTGTTGGGTTCGTAACAACGAGGTCTATGCACACATCTATTTTGAAGTTATTCTGAGCACTTTTATTTTTAGGCCTTCCTAGACCCATTTTGGTTCTAGTATCCATTTTGGATCACACCTCCCCACTAATACTTTTTTTTCCTCCAAAAGGATACTAACCAGTCATCAAGTATGGTATAGGCCACCCTAATTGTTCTCTGTCTTTAAACTCTATCATGTGCACCTGTCTTATCGAGATAAACTATAAAACAACTGTGATAACTGACAACATAATGTTATCCAATTGTACTCTATCACATCTTACTGAAGCCACTACACTACTACATATTGAAAAATTTGCGACGACCACTTGCGACGAAAGTACTCTTTCTCCGCAACATGCAAGAGAAAAAGTTTATTTTTTCTAAATCTACCCCGTATTCGTCGCGATCTCAATGCCTACAGTTTGACTAAATTATTATGGTCAATGTTCGTTCCACAAGAGACAACATTAGATTGTCCGTCGCCCTTGTGACGAAAGTTGACCATAATAATTTAGTTAAAATTTACCGTTGAAAATGACCTAAAATAAATAGGTGGAAAAAAATATGTCTTTTTTAGGTCACTATCATCGCAATTGCGATCATAGTGACCTAAAATTGGCCTATAAATATTTGACAATTTAAAGATGTTGCGACAATATTCCTATAACAACGATGGTTCCAAAAGGGTATTTTTGTGCGGAAAAATGTCACAGAATGTTATTAGAGGTGGGGAAAAGAGTAAAGCGGGTGAAAAGGGTGATGTTAGATGTTATTACCCTTGTAAAAAATGTTGCCTCAGACGTCCCGTAAGAATTTTAATAGAAACAACTACAAAACATTGTAGGAAATATGGTCACATTGATGGTGGATCGAAGGAATATCATCCCATGGTAATTAGCTATATATTCATTATCTTTTTTATTTTGTTAATTTTATATAAAATTATATATATGTATATATATTGTTTTAATGTTTGTTATAGTATACACTAATTTTGCATGATTGTTTGTAATTATAAAGTTAGAGTTGCCCTCTAACTTTCCGCAGAATATTGCACCAAGTATTAGTAGAAATGATGTTGTACAAGCTGAGGAACATCATCATGACCAAGAAAATGAGGATCTCATGGAAGAAGATGATGGGACAAATCAAGTTAATGATCCCATGGAAGAATATGATGGGACAAATCAAATGATCCAAGATTTGTTTTCGTAGCCGGATGAGGATGGGGAAAATGTTGGTATTTATGATGAACCTCTATTAGAAAAGACAAATAAATGAATTTATGAAGGATCAAGAGCAAATCTTCTCTCTGCCACATTGTTGCTAGTGAAATTAAAGGTTATGAATAATTTTTTGAACACTTGTATGACACAGATACTAAGGTATGTAATATGTTTCATCTCATACTGTACATAAATGTTGATTTTTTAATATTTTTTTTTAGTGTTAATTAATGTGTAAAATAAGAATTCATTTTTTACGATTAATATTCTTACATGAACTAGTTGTTTGTTATGTTGTAGATTGTTAGGTGAATTTTTGTTACCGTCGTCAAATATTTTACCTTGCACATATCGAGGTTTGCATGCCATTATGAAAGACATTGGAATGGATTATCAAACTATAGATGAATGTCCTAATGACTATATTATATATTATGGACAACATTCTTCGAAAACTGAATGTACGCAATGTCTTATCAGTAGATATCAAACCGATCAAGTAACAAAAAGGGTGCCTCGAAAGGTTCTTCATCATATTCCCATAATTCCACGTTTGCAACGATTGTTCAGGTGTGAAAGCATAGCACAATTTATGGATTACCATGCATGTAACATAATTGAATATGGTGTTCTTTGAATTCCTACCGATGGTTCTACATTTAGGTAAATTGAGGGGAAATGGGCAGATTTCAAAGATGAACCTCGTAATGTTAGGCTTTCATTGGCAACTGACAGTGTTAATCCATTCAGAGAGCTTAGGTCTATTTACTCAGTGTGGCCTATTTTTTTTATCAACAATAACATTCCTCCTTGGATTTCAATAATGAGGGAGCACATAATGTTGACAATGATTGTTCCAGGTATTTGTTTACATTAATTTTTTGAATTTAACATTTTCATTTGTTTCAATTTTTGCAAAATATCTTTTGTTTATTTATTTAATTATATATATTAAATGATATCATTCCTTTAGTAATTATGTGTAATTTCAAACAATTAGGTAAGTACCAGGTTAAATATATGAATGTATATATTGAGCCTCTTATTGATGAGCTACTAAAGTTATGGGTTGGCATCACAATGTACGACATATGTAAACCAATCGGGGAGAAGAAATTTAAATTCTGTGGTATACTTTTATGGACAATTCATGATGCCCCTAGACTAAAACATTTTTGTGGTATGTATAAGCATTCTAATATTTCTCTTCAATACTATACAATATTTTAATGTTATCATGGTGTATGTTTACTTTCATCATATAATTGACATTAATCCATTTGTTGCAGGTCTTCAAACAAAGGGTAAATTTGCATGTCGATTTTGTGGCCCTAAGATGAAGTATTGTCATTCAAAAAGTTTAGGAAAGATGGTGTTTGATGAGTATATGCACCTTCTTCCTAAGAACCATAGGTACCATACTACTGAAAAACATATTTTCAATGGGAAAGAAGAGACTAGTTTAAAACCATGAAGAATGACACCTCACCTATGGAGGTTAGAATATAATATAAATCGTCAAGGTACTCAATTTCATAATGTATCATATATCGTGTAATGTTTTGAATGTTTATTTTAATCATTGAATTTATTTTACTGTATTTGATAGTTATTTTTGTGATTTCTTTTATGCTTCATGAAGGCCGCAATCATCATGAAGGTATTAATAATGTGATTCCACGAGGAATGAAATATTATCCCACTCAATTCATGAGGTTTCCCTACTATGAGGAGATAAAAATAGCTCATTTGTTTGATACAACTCATATCAGGAAGAATGTGACTGAAACGTTATGGAGAATCATAGATGGTAGGAGGGACAACGACAAAATTGTCAAAATTTGTACTGACATTCAGGAAGCCAATTATGCAATGCAAAGTGTGATCCGATAGTCAAATAGATAAGATGGAGTACTAGACCGAAATAACCTTCCATGGTTATTAACAGAGAAACAAAGCAATGATGTAAAAGAGGTCATTCAAAGAATTAAATTTCCCACGGGTTTTTCTTCAAACATAAAAAATATCTTAACGAAGAAAGGCGAATTTGGTGGGGTAAAAACACATGATTGGAATACCTTCATTAAGGTAATAATTTTGGTATACATATTTATATATATTGGCCTTATAGATTTTATTTTTATTTTTTTTGGCTTGTCTACTTTGGTTGAAACAAATAACGATTCATTTTGTTGTTGCAGTATGTTGTACCGCTATCTCTCCCAAACGACCTTGTCAACAATGTAAAACAAGTTATATATGATCTTGGAAAATGTAACGACCTCCTCGTTACGACGACCCAACTCTAGTAACTAGTGCAATTTTATTTTTTTTTGTGGTTAAAGTGTGTGCGCGCGTGTACAAAGGGAACAATCAACGCATTCAACTCTGCGTCACCACCCGACGATGAATAAGACGCAACAAAGATGAACATAAAAAGATGACCAGGACGCGCAACAAGTAACTGCATGCATAAATGACGATCACATGACGATAAGTAGAACTGACTACTCGCCCGTCCTACCCTGCAATGGTTAGGACCTCCAAGACACATAAGCAACGCTCAAGCCCAGGTTCCCATCAATTTTAACCATTTAAGGTCTCAGGGATGGCGACTGTTCTGAGGAACATGGAGGTGTCTACATCCCACCCGACACAAGCAGACCACGCCTACAAGCCAAAGATAAAACCTAACCATCAAGATTTCAGTCAACAAGGTCATCCACATTAAGGCAGTTGGCGATTGTAAAACAATAATAACTCATTAAATTACTCATTACGGTAATGCGCGGGAGGTGTACTTTTAATCAATGAATAAGCGAAGACAATTGGTGCAACAAGTCTGACCTTCAATTGGTTTAAACTTTAAATATAAATTACAAAATTCTCGCTATGATCAAGTCTAGTTTATCAAGGTCAACATCCTAACTGCCATGACTTACAATCACTTCTGGCAACCTTTAAATCGTATTTTAATCTGGTAACTAATTTATTTAACAATTTAACTATAAGAACATTTATACCTTCATCAACAGACCCTTGTTTGCATTAATAATCTTCCGTACACACCCATTATGTCTAAATGTCTAAAATCCTGAAGGAACCTTCTAAATTAGCCATATAACAATTTATTGTACCATTATAAACTACAATGCCATCATAGTACTATATACCTCAATTGGTCTTACCATATTATTATTGTTATAACTGATCTATTTTACAATCAATAACCAACAATTATGGGCATATATATATAACCATATTCCAAGCACCAAATTTTGTACCTCTTAACAATAATTACACCAATTCCTCATCCCCTAGTGATAATAATAAATAATTATTATAATTTGTAAAGGTACTTCATTGCCCTAATATAGTAATCCTTAAAAACCTTAACCATTTCCTAACATATGAGGACGTCTACCAAGGGTTCTATAAAATTCAACCTCCATCCACTCTGCAATAATAAGGGTGTTATGCTAAGATAGTGCCAGTACAGTGTTGGTTCACAACATATTATAATGGTAATGATTAACTACAGGATATTATTATTTAACTGAAATGAAGAAAAGGGGCAGTACTAAATAAGGAAACTAAAGTACCCTTTGGGTGCAAGAACAATTTTATTAGACGTTCATCCATAGTAAACTTGGAATTTATTCATTACCATAAACCTCAGCATTAACATTGACATTTCATTACCTTAACAGTCCATGAGGCAATAATAACGTTGAAACTAATCATTACCATAATTTTTGTGTTAACATTAAACAAGGCATTACATTAACATTTTCAGGAAGCAATAAAAGCTTGGAAATAAGCGACCCGACCACTAAGCCGCTAAATTAAAAACTTCTGCAGCAGGAAGCTCACGGATAAGAGTGCAGGCTGGAAATTGAGGGCATCTTGAAGGTGCATTGTTGGAAATTCGAATTCAAGGGAAAAACTGATCCCGCGGTTGCAGAGTGAACGAGGGAAGGATTTAACTACACCAGCACCCTACACTTGAAACTGAATTATGATATTTTTCCTTCGAATCATATTCCAACCAAAATAAAATTTAATTTGAAAAGAAGACGAGAATAATTTAAACTGAAATAAGACTCCAACTGGTTATAAATTAAATNCCGACTAGATATAAATATAAAAGGTGAAATTAAAGATTCTCTGTGCCTCTTAGGAGAGTCCCGTTATTATCAAGGCTGGTGGTCGAGGGTGTTGGCTGGGGTCCAACAGTAAATAAGTTGGGTAGAATATGATACTCCACAGAAGTATGCATTTAATTAAAGCACCACAGAAGTTTGCAAATTATTTAAAGCACCACTAGAGGCGCTGAAGAGACGCTAGCGATAGGGCACGCCTGAACGATCTGCAGGAGGCGTGGAAGGGATGCCAGCAATGTAGCACGCCTGAACAATTTTTAGGAGGCGTGGAAGAGACGCCAGTGACATAGCATGCCTGAACACAGACTGGGTGGTAAGAAAAAAAGGGGACGCATGGGTATCTCCCCCTCCCAATGCACAGTAATGATACCTACACGCAGAGATTACCAACAACACTGAGTTTTATCTCATTAAAAATAAATGCAATGATATACTACCAAGGCACAACAAATGACCAACAACAAGCAGAGGTTAAGGACAGAAACCACGGGTATCCTCCTGCAGCTTAAGACACAAAACGTAGAACTTCAGACACCCAACGACTCAACGTACTACACCCCAAAATTTTACGGTGAAAGACATTGGAACTGTGGGTATCCTACAGTGAATTACCCACGCAAAATTTGCAGAGAGAGAGATGAGTCGTGAAGTCTTAGAGGTGAAGGGTATGGGACGGAATCTTGCTCCAAGGGCAATGACAACAAGAAGAAAAGCAGCCCTTCTCATTAAGAGATGGTGTAGGTGTTGAATGCTAAAATTTATTGGTTTATCTGCTGGAGCAACGCGTACTGGTTTAATCCCATTTTTTTTTCGCATCCACCAGTGAGATTCACATTCACAGATTGGCCTGAGTCTATCTCCGGGTCCAGGAATTAATTGTATTTATTTTAGTTTCCCCCTTTTTCCACCGTAAATGTTTCTCATTAACCAGTTAAATGGCAGAAGCAAGGCTATAACAAGTAAATGAACGAAGCAAGGTTTTATCCAGCAAATGACAGTAGCACGATTATCGTATTACCTTCTCCCTATCAAAGGAAATGACAGAAGAAAGATATATTATTACCGCACGAACATCCTACATGCAATACCTCCAAGTAAAAGAAAGGACAACCATGCATTTAACTAAATCAGCGAAAGTCAAATGACTGAAAAACTATATAGCGAAAATTACAAGGATGAATGTACCGTATCCCAAAAATTACAGTGCAAAGGGTAACGCCGAAACTTAAGATCCGACCAAGGAACAGTAAAACTCAAACTAGAACGCTGACCACAAAAATTTTAGGCAATCATTCGAACCGGAATATACTCAAGGCAGAATTCATCCCTTTACCATCAACATACAGTTCCCAGCTTAAATTTCTAATGCATCATACTCTATAAAATAAACGAGCCTACCTTTGACTTATCACCCACTTGATGACGTCCATGCACTCTGCGTTGCTCCTGCTCCGTTCTGCTCCCGCTCGTCGACCGTAGAGACTACACCGGTACCTCCCAGCTAAATGCTAGGGGTACTCTGCTTCCCCCTTAGCCCCCCGAGCCGCAAAGGGGCCACACAAATCCAGAAGGTAACCTAGCTTCCCAGCTCGCCTCCAAGGCTGAACTACCACTCTATCACAGCTGAGAAAATCCCCAACTCCTCACAAGCAATCAATCCCCCTTTTCCATTTCGACATCATAACAATACTTAATAGCTTCCTCCCCCCTCAAAACCCTAAATCATATTTCTTTTAAGTCTTTAATGAAACCCTAAAAATTTCTCTCTTTTACAAGTGTCACTCATCCCTACCTTTCTCCATAAATTATGAAGACCTAACTATTACTTAGGTGGGTTTTTGTTTCTTTTGTTATTTTTATTCCAGGGTCTGCTCTTAGGGTTAGACTAAACTTTTACCCTAAAAGTTTTAGACTTAGTACTAGATTTTGAACTGGGCGACATTGGGTTAGGGAAGTTGTTTAAGAATTTATTAAGGTGTTATTATCTTAGGGATATTTAGTTTTGTTTCCTTCATCCACATCAATGTGACATTCCCTTCAGGACGCACCACGTGCTCGAAGGGTGCCACTCACCTCGTTCGTTTCCTTTGTGCGACGTGCCCTTCAGGATGGACCACTTGCTCCAAGGGTTCCACTCGCTTCTTGTGTTTCTTTTGTGCGACGTGCCCTTCAGGATGCCCCACATGATCCAAGGGTGCCACTCGCTAACTGGACTGATTGGTAGACATCTATAACCCCTGGAGTCAACACTCTACCAGGTGAACTTGTGGGAGACTAAGGGTTCTAAGGAATAAGTCCCCCGCCTTATTGCGTGCCCCTTAGAATCATCGTGAGCGATTGTTGCAGTCCGCCCTCACAGCATCGTGGATCCTCTTGAACTAGGTAATCATTAACCTACAGTTCGAGCCACGGCGGGAGTGCTAGTAGGCGGTGGCAGGCTGTTGTGCACCCCTCTCCCTCAACCTCTCTGGAAATCATGTGTGGCCCCTTTACTCCATATGTGAGTCTAGTCGGCAAGCCATCGTCAGCCTGCATCATCAACAATCGTGTCAGAACATGTCAACATCATATCATCAGATCAAAGAAATATCATAGTAAATAAATCAACCCAAATAACACACTCCTTGACTCAATCCGAAGTCCAAGGGGGTTCCACCGATGCCTCTGCATCCTCAAGGTATGAAACCCTGCACACTCAATGAAACATAGTCAACAACACGTGTGTCAATCAAAACTAGTAAAACATCATGTCGTCTGTCAATCACATCATAATCAAGTATAAATGGTTTAACATCACAAAAGTCCAAATCACTTGTGAGCAAGTGTCCTCAAAAATATTTTTTCTCAGTGCGCCAAAGCGGGATGTTACATACACCCCCTCTTGGTCTAAACTTTGTCCCGAAGTTTCTTAGTATAATGATGAAATAAAAGTACCACAGTATCATAAGTCTATCTATCAAACAAAAATGGAAACTGTTGGCGCATATCATATGCGTCCTCCCAGGTCATCGAGTGCGGACTATAACTGTCCCACTGGACCTTGACCTGATCTACCGTCTGACGTCGTAACTCTCGAACGCGATGATCTAAGATGCGGACCAGCTCAGTCATGAGCGCTCCCTCATCCAATACCTACAATGAACTCATGTCAATCACGTGTGTAGGATCACTAATATAATGTCTCAAAACAGATACATGAAAAACATCGCGCATACTCCTCAGAGAATCAGGCAAGGCTAGTCGATAGGCCACGGACCCCTTTCTCTCCACAATCTCAAAAGGTCCCATGAACCTAGGAGGGAGTTTAGCTCCCTTCCAAACTTGATTTAACTCTTATGCGGTTTAACCTGCAAGAAGACTTGATCACCGACCTCGTATCTACGGTTGACTCGGTGCGCATCGGCATAACTCTTATGTCGATCCTGTGCTTCTTTTATCCTTTGTCTTATGGTTTTCATTTGCTCTTCCATTTCTTGGATCGCTTCTAGTCCCACCAGGACCCTATCCTCAAGCCGATGCCAACTCAAGGGTGTCCGACATGGTCTCCCATAAAGAAACTCGAAAGGCACCATCTTTATGGTGCTTTGATAACTGTTGTTGTAAGCGAACTCTACTAGAGCCAAGAATTCCTCCAAACGCTTTTGTTGGTCCATCACGTACATGCACAACATGTCTTCCAAGGTTCGGTTTGTTTGTTCGGTCTTCCCGTCAGTTTCTGGGTGATATGCAGTACTAAAATTAAGTTGGGTTCCCAATGCCTCTTGGAAACTCGTCCAAAATCGTCTAGTAAACACCGATCTTCGATCGGATATAATATTCTTAGGCACGTCGTGCAGCCTCACAATCTCACTAATGAAAACTCTCGCTATGTCAGGTGCCTGATACATCATATGCATAGGAATAAAGTGAGCACTCTTCGTCAAGGGGTCTACTACATAAAAAATTGAGTCGTGTCTCCTTGCCGTCAGTGGCAATCCCACAATGAAATCCATCGAAATAACTTCCCATTTCGATTTTGGAATGGAATGTGGTTGAAGTAAACCTGTCGGGTGTGTATGTTTAGCCTTTACCTACTGCCACTCTAGAGATCTAGCCACAAAGTTAACTATGTTGGCCTTCATTCCTTTCCAAAAGAATAATGGTTTAAGGTCTCCCCTCATCTTCGTAACTCTTGGGTGAGCCATGTAAACTGCTCTATGAGCCTCGCTCAGGATCAACATCCTCAACTCGTCGTTTGGCAGTACATAAATCTGACTTCTAAACCTCAATAAACCATCACTATCCAATCAATATCCCTCATATCGTGGTACCATCATAGTGTTTTTTTCGATAAAACCCTCAACTTCTTTGTACCAGTCATCATCACGCTGTAACGTTAGAATCTTCTCACGTAGATTCATCTGAAGTGGCAACACCAAAAATATGTGTGGTCTTCGACTCAAAGCATTAGCCACTCGGTTCACTGTTCCCTTTATGTAAGTAATCTCGAAGTCGTACTCACTAAGAAATTTCGACCAACGCCGTTGTCGCGCATTCAGGTCGCTTTGCGTGAAAATGTGTTGCAGCCCACAATGATCAATCTTTAATTCAAATTTTCTTCCAACAAGGTAGTGCCTCCAAACCTTCAAGGAATATGGCTAATAACTCCAAATCATGCGTCGCATAGTTCTCCTCATGCCTTCTCAGCTTCCTCGAAATGTAAGCAATCACTCGTCCGTCTTGCATCAAGACTCAACCTAATCCTTCCTTGGATGTGTTAGTGCATACCATAGGTCTACGTCCATATCAGGGACCTTTAGTATCGACGTTGTTGTCAACAACTCTTTAAGCCTCCGAAATGCTTCCGTGCATTTCTCCGTCCAGACAATCTTCTTGTTTTTCTTCTGCAATTCCGTGATCAGATTTGCTATATTTGAAAATCCCTCGACAAACCGTCGATAATATCCTGCTAAACCCATAAAACTATGCACTTCTGTGACATTCGTCGGTGCATGCCATTCCATAATTGCCTCAACCTTAGCTGGATCCATGACATTACCTTCGTCGGAGATGACATGCCCTAAGTAGTGAATCCTCGATTGATAAAGAGAGCATTTGGACAACTTCCCATACAATTTGTGCTCTCATAGACACTGTAGTACCAAGCACAAGTGCTCATCATGCTCCTCCGTCGTCCGAGAGTAGATCAAATTATCGTTAATGAATACTTGGACGAACATGTCCAAGTACTCGCGGAACACCCCGTTCAACAAACTCATGAATACCCCTGGGGCATTTGTCAGCCCGGACGATAAGACAATAAACTCGTAATGTCCAAATCTCGTCTTAAAGGCGGTCTTAGGGACGTCATCCTACTTGATACGTAACTAGTGATACCCTGATCGCAAATCGATCTCAGAGAACACCATCGCACCCTTCATTTGATCGAACAGATCATCGATTCTAGGTAAGGGATACTGATTCTGATCGTAGCCTTGTTCAGTTGACGGTAATCAATGCAAAGCCTCCAGGATCCATCCTTCTTTCGTATGAAAATAACTGGTGCACCCCACAGTGACACACTAGGACATATCAGTCCCAGGTCCAACAACTCCTTCAGTTGCATTTTCAACTCTTGCAACTCTGGGGTCGACATCCGATAAGGCGTTCTTTCTATCGGTTCGATCCTCGGTTTTAGGTCTATGGTAAACTCCAGTTCCCTTTCCGGTGGCATCCCATGAAACTCCTCTGGAACTACGTTCGCAACTCCTTCACCATCGGAAGGTGTTCTAGACCTTCCGCTACTCCCTTCTCGTTTAGCGCAAGGATGGAATAAAGCTTGCACCCCTTGCGCATACTTTTCCATAGCTGTAAGGAAGAGCCGAACCTCAGGGATACTCCCTGGTTCCATCCTACAATCACACATCTCTGTCCTTCATCATCGACCAAGCTCCACCGTTTCATCTTACAGTTGAGTATCGCCTCATGCGATTCCAACCAATCCATACCAATCATGACGTCATAAGATTCTAATATCGTGACATACAAGTTGACCCTGGTGACAAACTCTCCCAAGTTAAGGGTACAACCTGTGACCCTTCCTCCAAACTTTTGTTTGGCTCCCTAGGCCATCTCTATGATGCTAAACTCATCATGTTTGATTTCCCTTACCTTAATCCTTTAGCGCTACACCAAGAATTTAAACTCTTGGCATCACCAGGATCTATCAAGTTTTTAAGGGTTTGGCCAGCGACGCTACCTAACGTCTAGAGCACAGTTGATGGGTTCTCTTCCAGACGGTCTCTCACTGCTACAAGAATCTGATGGGCCTTGCCCAACTCCCACGATAGTGGGTCCGACTGATCCAGATGCTCCGGCCCCTTCCTCTAAGCCATAAAGTTGGTGATTTGGCTTCCCACAACCCCCACACACCTTCCTCGGTCCAGTAATCTTGGTACCTGAAGTAGAAGTTGAATCCCAATGCTAAGGTCAACACAAACTAGTTGACCTTAAGTTTCTTGGTAAGGGTGCACAGTAGATCAAAACAACTCAAAACGAGCCTCTTACTTGGGCACTGTACTGCCGCCTTGTTGCAAGGCGTTGAACTCGTTGAGTTGACACTCAACAATTTTCTTAGAAAGATACCTCTCCTGGAACCGTCCCTCGAACAGTTCCTATGACACATCACTGATGACCAAACTTTAAGCATGGAAGGATCATTTTCCATCATAAACGAGTGCTCCCCTTTAGTCGAAAGACCACGATGCGGACCTTCATGCTGGAGGTCATAATCATGAAGCGGGAAGCACAATGCCTTTCTCTACAACCAAGCCCCAATTACACAGTTGGTTGTGACACTTGTGGGCTCGAGAAATCAACTCTCTCGAGCTCTCGATGAATGCTAACGACACTAGCTAGGGTGCGCTGTGTACTTCGAGGGTACAGGTGCCCTGGTCTCATCTCAGTACTGATGGCAAATCAAGGCCTTTGAAATTACCTGGAAGGGCCTTGTCATACCACCATTATCCCTTACTACAAGCGAATCTAGCCCAAGGACGTGTTCCTCCCCTTGGGGTCAAACTCTAAGGGAACAAAAATTTTAGGAGGCGTCGCACTTCAATCCACAATACCTCATCGTGAATCTCTAAGGTGTCATCTAACAATGATTTATTGCAAGGGCAAGTTAAAGTTTTAAAATAGCCTTAGGTAGGACTCAAGGGTTACTACAGTGGAAAGCATGGCGATCCACATTCGTAGGGTTGATCCCGCTGTGATACCATATGTAACGACCTCCTCGTTACGATGACCCAACTCTAGTAACTAGTGCAAATTTTATTTTTTTTGTGGTTAAAGTGTGTGCGTGCATGTACAAAGGGAACAATCAATGCATTTGACTCTACGTCGCCACTCGACGACGAATAAGACGCAACCAAGATGAAAATAAAAAGATGACCATGATGCGCGACAAGTAACTGCATGCATAAACGATGATCACATGACGATAAGTAGAACTGACTACCCACCCGTCCTACCCTGCAACGGTTAGGACCTCCAAGACACATAAGCAACGCTCAAGCCCAGGTTCCCATCGATTTTAACCATTTAAGGTCTCAAGGCTGACAACTGTTCTGAGGAACATGGAGGTGTCTACATCCCGCCCGACACAAGCATACCACGCCTACAAGCCAAAGATAAAACCTAACCATCAAGATTTCAGTCAACAAGGTCATCCACATTAAGGCAGTTGGCAATCGTAAAACAATAATAACTCATTAAATTACTCATTACGGTAATGTGCGGGAGGTGTACTTTTAATCAATGAATAAGTGAAGACAATTGGTGCAACAAGTCTGACCTTCAATTGGTTTAAACTTTAAATATAAATTACAAAATTCTCGCTATGATCAAGTCTAGTTTATCAAGGTCAACATCCTAACTGCCATGACTTACAATCACTTCTGGAAACCTTTAAATCGTAGTTTAATCTGGTAACTAATTTATTTAACAATTTAACTGTAAGAACGTTTATACCTTCATCAACAGACCCTTGTTTGCATTAATAATCTTCCGTACACACCCATTATGTATAAATGTCTAAAATCCTGAAGGAACCTTCTAAATTAGCAATATAACAATTTATTGTACCAATATAAACTGCAGTGCCATCATAGTACTATCTACCTCAATTGGTCTTACCATATTATTATTGTTATAACTGATCTATTTTACATTTAATAACCAACAATTATGGGCATATATATATAACCATATTCCAAGCACCAAATTTTGTACCTCTTAACAATAATTACACCAATTCCTCATCCCCTAGTGATAATAATAAATAATTATTATAATTTGTAAAGGTACTTCATTTCCCTAATATAGTAATCCTTAAAAACTTTAACCGTTTCCTAACATATGAGGACGTCTACCAAGGGTTCTATAAAATTCAACCTCCATCCACTCTGCAATAATAAGGGTGTTATGCTAAGTTAGTGCCAGTACAGTGTTGGTTCACCACATATCATAATGGTAATGATTAACTACAGGATATTATTATTTAACTGAAATGAAGAAAAGGGGCAGTACTAAATAAGGAAACTAAAGTACCCTTTGGGTGCAAGAACAATTTTATTAGCCGTTCATCCATAGTAACCTTGGAATTTATTCATTACCATAAACCTCAGCATTAACATTGACATTTCATTACCTTAACAGTCCATGAGGCAATAATAACATTGAAACTAATCATTACCATAATTTTGGTGTTAACATTAAACAAGGCATTACATTAACATTTTTAGGAAGCAATAAAAGCTTGGAAATAAGCGACCCGACCACTAAGCCGCTAAATTAAAAACTTCTACAGCAGGAATCTCACGGATAAGAGTGTAGGCCGGAAATCGAGGGCATCTTGAAGGTGCATTGTCATAAATTCGAATTCAAGGGAAAAATTGATCCCGCGGTTGCAGAGAGAATGAGGGAAGGATTTAACTACAACAACACCCTACACTTGAAACTGAATTATGATATTTTTCCTTCGAATCGTATTCCAACATTTAGATTCCAACCAAAATAAAATTTAATTTGAAAAGAAGACGAGAATAATTTAAACTGAAATAAGACTCCAACTGGTTATAAATTAAATGCGAATTTAAAATTTGTTTTTTTCTTTTAAAAAAAAAAGGAAGACAGGAATAATTTAACTGGAATAAAATTCCGACTGGATATAAATATAAAAGGTGAAATTAAAGATTCTTTGTGCCTCTTAGGAGAGTCCCGTTATTATCAAGGCTGGTGGTCAAGGGTGTTGGCTGGGGTCCAACAGTAAATACGTTGGGTAGAATATGATACTCCATAGAAGTCTGCATTTAATTAAAGCACCACAGAAGTCTGCAATTTATTTAAAGCACCACCGGAGGCGCTGAACAGACGCCAGCGATAGGGCATGCCTCAACGGTCTGCAGGAGGCGTGGAAGGGACACCAACAACGTAGCATGCCTGAACGGTTTGCAGGAGGCATGGAAGAGACACCAACGACATACACGCCTGAACGCAGACTGGGTGGTAAGAAAGAAATGGGACGCGTGGGTGTCTCCCCCTCCCAACGCACAATAATGATACCTACACGCAGAGATTACCAACAACACCGAGTTTTATCTCATTAAAAATAAACGCAGTGATATACTACCAAGGTGCGACAAATGACCAACAACACGCAGAGGTTAAGGATGGAAACCATGAGTATCCTCCAGCAACTTAAGACACAAAACGCAGAACTTCAGACACCCAACGACTCAGCGAACTACACCCCGAAATTTTACGGTGAAAGACATTTGAACTGTGGGTATCCTACAATGAATTACCCACGCAAAATTTGCAAAGAGAGAGACGCATTGTGAAGTCTTAGAGGTGAAGGGTATGGGATGAAATCTTGCTCCAAGGGAAATGACAACAAGAAGAAAAACAACCCCTCTCAGTAAGAGATGGTGTAGGTGTTGAATGCTAAAATATATTGGTTTATCTTCTAGAGCAGCGCGTACTGGTTTAATCCCATTTTTTTTTTCGCATCCACTAGTGAGATTCACATTCGCAGTTTTGCCTGTGTCTATCTCCGGGTCCAGCAATTAACTGTCTTTATTTTAGTTTCCCCCTTTTTCCATCGTAAATGTTTTTCATTAACCAAGTAAATGGCAGAAGCAAGGCTATAACAAGTAAATGAACGAAGCAAGGTTTTATCCATCAAATGACAGTAGCACGATTATATTATTACCTTCTCCCTATCAAAGGAAATGACAGAAGCAAGATATATTATTACCGCACAAACATCCTACATGCAATACCTCAAGGTAAAAGAAAGGACAGCCATGCATTTAACTAAATCAGCAAAAGTCAAATGACTAAAAAACTATACAGCGAAAATTACAAGGGCGAATGTACCATATCCCAAAAATTACAGCGAAAACGGTAACGCCAAAACTTAAGATCCGACCAAGGAACAGTAAAACTCAGACCATAATGTTGACCACAAAAATTTTAGGCAATCATTCAAACCGGAATATACTCAAGGCAGAATTCATCCCTTTACCATCAACATACAGTTCCCAGCTTAAATTTCTAATGCATCATACTCTATAAAAAAAACAAATGTACCTTTGCCTTATCACCTGCTTGATGACGTCCGTGCGCTCTACGTTGCTCCTGCTCCGTGCTGCTCCCGCTCGCCGACCGTAGAGACTACACCGGTACCTCCCAGCCAAACGCTAGGGGTACTCTACTTCCCCCTTAGCTCCCCGAGACGCAAAGGGGCCAAACAAATACAGAAGGTAACCTAGCTTTCCAGCTTGCCTCCAAGGCTGAGCTACCACTCTATCACAGCTGAGAAAATCCCCAACTCCTCACAAGAAATCAGTCCCCCTTTTCCATTTCGATAGCATAACAATACCTAATAGCTTCCTCCCCCCTCAAAACCCTAAATCATATTTCTTTTAAGTTTTTAATGAAACCCTAAAAATTTCTCTCTTTTACAAGTGTCACTCATCCCTAACTTTCTCCATAAATTATTTTCTTTTTCTTAAAAGCTCATTCCCTAATTTTTTATTTTATTTTTATTCCCTTCTCTCTTATTTTTTTTTTTTTTTTAAACCAAAAAGTAAAAGTGCTAATTAATATTTTCATTTTATTTTTAAATTCGTAACTCTTTATTAATGGTAGAGGCGGTAGGGACTA
>ML781889.1:185022-198777 GCA_009831015.1 Picea engelmannii | reverse complement strand
ACTCCCTGACTCAATCTGGAGTCCAAGGGGGTTCCACCGATGCCTCTGCATCCTCAAGGTCCGAAACCCTGCACACTCAATGAAACAGAGTCAGCAACACCTGTGTCAATCAAAACTAGTAAAACATCATGTCGTTTGTCAATTGCATCATAATCAAGTATAAATGGTTTAACATCACAAAAGTCCAGATCACTTGCGACCAAGTGTCCTTAAAAATAAGTTTTCTCAGTGCGCTAGAGCGGGATGTTACAGAAAATACATGAGGTAAGATGTAGTTGTGATTTATAAGCAAAATGTTCTTTCAAATTATTGTTGTACTTAATGACACGTGTTTTACTTGTATTGTATTGTAATATATTATATTATGTTATGTTGAAACATGTTATTTTCTTGTGTCACGATCTCATGTAGATGGTTGTCATTGAAAGAAATCCATGAAGATGATATAAAGTATTGGAAGAGAGAAATTCCTTGTCTAATGTGTGAAATGCAAAAGTATATACCTCCTACATTTTTCAATGCACAAGAACACTACCTCATACACCAAGTTGAAGAGAATAAAATTTTTGGACTTGTTCACACAAGGTCAATGTGGATGGTGGAGAGGCACTTTAAATCATTGAAGGTGTTGGTTAGACAAAGAGCACGTCATTAGGGTTCTATGGAGGAGGGAGATATGGTATATCAATCCATGGTGTATATTAGTTAGTATCTTCCTAAATTAGTAGCACCAACTATGCATGCAGTGGATCGCATTTGGGATGTGAACTCCATCAAAAAAATTGAAGATCAGGAGCATCTGTTGGGGAAAGGTAGAATGAAAAAAATGAGAGGTAATATATTAATAATTGTGAAAATTTATATTAATAATACATATAAAGCTTCATTTTTGTGTATATGATCATACTCATTAATATATTAATATAATTTATGTCATAAATTATAAATATTTATAATTACCTTCATATTGTACATTATAACTAATATTTAATATTGGTGAATTATGTTTTTTTTATTCAGTTGCTCTAGAGTGGGATGCACTGCATTTATACATTGCAAACAATCTTGGTTGGATGAATCTATGGATTGAAAGATGTAAACAACATAATGGAGGTAGGTTATCATGGCAACGACTATCTGAATTGGTTAGAGAAGCTCGTCATAACGGAGATGCCAATGTTACATAGAGGGAAATTGATCTAGCATATGGTTTGAAAGATGGATAGGTAAGCAATTTCACCCATTTTATTCAGTTCTTTATATTATACTAATGTGACTACATGTGTACTATATTTTTCAGATAATTTCAAAGTTATATAAATATATGTTAATTAAATAATTGACAATGCATATGTTACATATCTGACATATTGCAGTTGAAACACCACAAGGCTATATGGTGCAATGGTCGTAAATTTCGCATCAAACAATTGGATGAAACAAGGAACACTTCGGATAGTGGGATAATTGCAGTATTCTAGTTTACTAATGTTTCCTCTAGGAGTGACAGACATCCTCGAGAGCCTGAAAAAAGATACTATGGGTATTTAAACGATATACTTGAGTGTGACTTTAATTCCTTCAAACTAGTCCTGTTTGATGTCAAATGGTATAGGTTACGAATGCATGAACGTGATGAGGAAAGAACTATTATTCAACATGCCAATAGATTTCCAATGATTAAAACAATGATGTTTGAAAGAGGGCATGATCGCTATGTTTCTCCAAGCCAATGTGAACAGGTCTTTTACTCAAATGTTCCAGGTGAAAGGGACTAGTCATTTGTTGTTAGATATGATCCAAGAGGAAGGCCAATTAAGTATACTCATTTACAAGAATAAGATGATATTGAAGATCAAGAAGATGATTCAACATAATATTATATAGAGACGGAAGATCATGGAGGGTCGACAAATGAAGAATACGAAGAAGATCATGATCTGGGCGTAGAAGACAATATTGCAATTCCTGATGATGATGTCGATGAAAATATGCTTGAAAATGACATTGATGACGATGTTGATATCATCAATCCTTTCAACATCATTTCAAAACCAGATGATGATACATATGTCGAGTTCGATGAAGAAGATCAAGATAGAGAATACGTATGATTACACAGATGTTGAGGTTGGATTAGGTACGTGACTATAAAATATTTTAATTTGTATGCATTATTCTCTTAAAATAATTTACTTTTAATGTCATGGGTTAATTACATGTTTTTAAGTTTTATCCGACATTTTTATATCCTAGGTTACATGTTGTTTAATTATTATTTGAAACTGGAAAATAGTTGTCAATATAGTAAAGTACGTGGTAGACTAAAAATATCATTTAGAAACACATAATTTCATGTAACTTCATTAATTTTTGTTTTTGTAGTTTCTATGCATGAATCTTATAAATAGGACGTTGCTTTCGATTATTTTATATTTTATAGATTGGGTTTTGGGGATCAATTGAGAGTGATGTGTGGGGGAGGGGAGGGACCATGTGAGCTTCCACCTTCATGTGGTTGGCCTTGTTCATTAGAGGATAAATTATTCTTGAAGCCAAGAGAAGCTCTTTCATTTTTATACCATCATGATCGTATAAGATTTCATCGATATTGTTACCTATTTGAATCTTCTTAGAATTGAGATTCATTATATAGTCGTTGAAAAAAGACAAAATAATTGTGTATGCACTAAAATTTTTCATGGATAGACTATTCGCATGCCTTAACTATATGGGAGGGTTTTTGGACTCAAATTTGAGTGACATGCCCATTTTCTTCCATCATCAATTCATCATGTAAACCATAAACCCTATTTTTCATATGTTCTAGTAGATATGTTAATGATTCCAAGTTTCATATTTGTATTTGATTGAAGGTCCATCTAGCTTTAAAAGTATCAAATTGATATTTCAAGTTGATAAACCAAATATGAAATGAATCCAAGCATCATTTCATACCATCGCAAGAGAGACAAATGTAAATAATCTTGAGACGAATTTGCTATACTATCAACGGAAAAATTTCATCGATAATTTTATTCCATTAGTATGTAATTTTGTACAAAAATAATGGATCTTGGGGACTACACCATGGTCAAGGAATGAGGAACTAAAATTGCACGAGGACTAGACATCGACAACACGGACCTGCGAATGGGGCCAACGTTGAAATTTTTTCAAACAGTTTTTGTATGCACCGAACTTTTTCATGGATAGACTAATGGCATGCCTTAACAATATGGGAGGGTTTTTGGACTCAAATTTTACTCACACACCCACTTTCTTCCATCATCAATTCATCATGGAAACCATAAACCCCATTTTTCATATGTTCTAGTAGATATGTTAATGATTCCAAGTTTCATATTTGTATTTGAATGAAGGTCTAGCTAGCTTGCAAAGTATCAATTTGAGATTTCAAGTTGATAAACCAAATATGAAATGAATCCAAGCATCATTTGATATCGTCACAAGAGAGACGAATGTAAATAATCTTGCGATGAATTTTCTATACTATCGACAAAAAATGTTCGTCGATAATTTTATGCCATTAGTATGTATTTTTGTACAAAAATAATGGATCTTGGGGACTACACCATGGTCAAGGAACAAGGAACGAGGAACAAGGAACGGAAATTGCACGAGGACTAGACACCGACAACATGGACCTATGAATGGGGCCAACGTTGAAATTTTTTCAAACAGTTTCTGTATGCAATGCAATTGGTCATGGATAGACTATTGGCATGCCTTAACGATATGTGAGGGTTTCTGAACTCAAATTTGAGTGACACACCCACTTTCTTCCATCATCAATTCATCATGGAAACCATATTAAACCCTATTTTTCATATGTTTAGTAGATATGTTAATGATTCCAAGTTTCATATTTGTATTTGAATGAAGGTATAGCTAGCTTGAAAAGTATCAAATTGAGATTTCAAGTTGATAAACCAAATATGAAATGAATCCAAGCATCATTTGATATCATCGCAAGAGAGACGAATGTAAATAATCTTGGGACGAATTTGCTATACTATCGACAAAAAAAGTTCGTTGATAATTTTATGCCATTAGTATGTATTTTTGTACAAAAATAATGGATCTTGGGGACTACACCATGGTAAAGGAACGAGGAACGAGGAATGAAAATAGCATGAGGACTAGACACTAGCAACATGGACCTGCGAATGGGGCCAATGTTGAAATTTTTTCAAACAGTTTTTGTATGCACTAAAATTCATCATGGATAGAATATTGGCATGGCTTAACGGTATGGGAGGGTTTATGGACTCAAATTTTACTCACACACCCACTTTCTTCCATCATCAATTCATCATGGAAACCATATTAAACCTTATTTTTCCTATGTTCTAGTAGATATGTTAATGATTCCAAGTTTTATATTTGTATTTGATTGAAGGTCTATCTAGCTTGAAAAGCATCAAATTGAGATTTCAAGTTGATCAACCAAATATGAAATGAATCCAAGCATCATTTGATATCATCGCAAGAGAGACAAATGTAAATAATCTTGTGACGAATTTGCTATACTATCGACAAAAAACGTTCATCAATAATTTTATGCCATCAGTATGTATTTTTGTACAAAAATAATGGATCTTGGGGAATACACCGTGGTCAAGTAATTAGGAACGAGGAATGATTAACGAGGAACGGAAACTGCACGAGGACTAGACACCAACAACATGGACCTGCGAATGGGGCCAACGTTGAAATTTTTTCAAATAGTTTTTGTATGCACTGAAATTTGTTATGGATAGACTATTGACATGACTTAATGATATGGGAGGGTTTCTGGACTCACATTTTACTCACACACCCACTTTCTTCCATCATCAATTCATAATGGAAACCATAAACCCTATTTTTCATATGTTTAAGTATATAAGTTAATGATTCCAAGTTTCATATTTATATTTGACTGGAGGTCCAACTATCTTGAAAAGTATCAATTTGAGATTTCAAGTTGATAAACCAAATATGAAATGAATCCAGGAATCATTTGATATCGTCGCAAGAGAGACGAATGTAAATAATCTTGAGACAAATTTTCTATACTATTGACGAAAAATGTTCGTTGATAATTTTATGCCATTCGTATCTATTTTTGTATGAAAATAATGGATATTGGGTACTACACCATGATCAAGGAATGAGGAACGATGAACGAGGAATGAAAATTGCATGAGGACTATACACTGACAACATGGACCTGCGAATGGGGCCAATGTTGAAATTTTTTGAAACAGTTTTTGAATGCACTTAAATTTGTCATGGATAGACTATTGGCATGCCTTAATGATATGGGAGGGTTTCTGGACTCAACTTTTACTCACACACCCACTTTATGCCATCATCAATTCATCATGGTAACCATAAACCCTATTTTTCATATGTTCTAGTAGATATGTTAATGATTCCAAGTTTCATATTTGTATTTGACTGAAGGTCCAGCTAGCTTGCAAAGTATCAATTTGATATTTCAAGTTGATAAACCAAATATGAAATGAATCCAAGCATCATTTGATATCGTCACAAGAGAAATGAATTTAAATAATCTTGCGATGAATTTTCTATACTATCGACGAAAAAAGTTCGTCGATAATTTTATGCCATTAGTATGTATTTTAGGGGCTAGTTTCCTTGCAAATGATTAACATGGTTGAAAATCCTTGACAAAACATTGTTGGTTCATCGATAATAATTGTCAGGGATTTCATCGATAATTTTATGCCATTAGTATGTATGGATTCATGAGTGTCACCCCTGGCTCCTTCCACGTGTCAGCCCCAGTTACGAGCTACCTAGCCAAAGATGTAGTTGGTGAAGTGGTCGGAACTTCGAGAGCCCAAGACTTCGGGTGTGGTGTTTTAAAGAGACCAAGAGGCCCAAAGGCCAAAACCACATGGAAATCTGACGAGACTTCTGGACTTCTGGACTTTGGAAGATATCATGCATAGACAATAGGGAGGCATTCAACACTAAAGCACAAAAGTTTTGAAGCTCCTGTTGGCCCATGTGTTAGATGCCTGCATGTTAGATGAAGATTGAGTCCAGTCATGGGATTGGACGATGGATGGAATTCCACCATGGATGAAGGGACCTGGAGACAATACGTGTGAGGTGGATTCACATGGACTTCACGAGGCCCTCAACCAATGAATGCTCGAATAACTTCAGAAATGTATATCCATCAGTTTTGAGCGTGGTTTTGAGCATGGAGACCGTGGTTGGAAATATTTGGATGAGAAGAATGTGATAGAGACCATGAATGAAGGATTTCACCACTTAAGGAGAATGGAATTTGGATGCCCCATCCTTAGGAAAGAAGCTCAGGGGTCAAGTGTGTTACACAGATCCCAAACAAATCTCAACAAATCCCCAAATCACTCACTATGTTCTAAAAATTAGATACAAAATCAGACGTATCACAACCAGTTTCAATCTGGATGCCTTCTAGAGTCTCCTCAAACTAATTATTACAATCAAAATAAAACATTAAGGGAACGAACCCCCTTTAGTAAATAGTTTGAGCTTCTCATGGTCAGAATCATGAATTTCCTTTTATGCCCTTGCATCACAAAGACTTAGAGACATTTGGTAAGAGTGGAAGTTTTCCCCATTATGGATTACTAACATGTCATTTCAGGTGGCATCATTTTCCTTAAATAATGGTGATGAGTTAGGCTACATTCGCAGATGTTGATGTTTACTACATATTTAAATATTTAATATATTCATATAAAATGGGTTTATGCTGAAACTTGTACGAGATTTTTTTGGTCATGTAACAATTTCAAAATGTTGTAAATGGTTTTTTACATTTATTATAAAAAAATATTATTTAGATAAATAAGAGTTGTCTTGATATATATATATATATATATATATATAATTTGTCCATAAACAATAAATAGTAATAAAAATATCTAAATAATGTTCTAAAATGAAGCAAATACATAGCCACTCAGTTATGTTTTTAAAGTTGTATTCCATAATTTGCACTAACTTAGTAATATATAATTTTAAGTTGATATATGATGAATGAATTTCATCATAAATCTCATCTACAAGATCATCTTTATTAATTAGTTTGTATGTAATTTTGTTCTATATTTATTAATCTATGCACATTGGATGATTAGAGGTTTTTTCTCGAGTATAAACATAACTATAGATTATATGTTCTTTAAAGTAGTAACATATTGACATTTTCAATACCTCAAAAGATAAGGTTTGTATGGAAGCATCATTAATTCTTGGGTATAAACACAAGTTATAGAATACATGTTCTTTGAAGTATCAAAACATTAATTTTTTCAATACCTCAAGCGATATGGTTTACCCCAAAGCATCATTAATGATCAAAATGGAAAACCAAATTTATACAATATAAAGAAAAACATGCATGTTTCTTCGTGATAATAAACTTTTGTTCATCATAATCAACATAAAAATAAAATTTTGTAAATAATTTGAGGCGAGACACAAAACTAGTCATTTTATTAATATTCAAATAAAGAGTTTAATTACATTCAAATGTGAACTTGTTCAACATACAACATTACCATGTTGTCTAGAACCAATAACGTACCAATATTTAACTAATTCCAATGAAGTATCAACCTGATGTACATTTGTATCATCATAAATATATACTAATATTAAGCAATCTATTTAGTTACAAAACAATAATAGCATACAAACATCAAACTCCAAGGACGGGTGATCTTAGACACAAATAAATCAGATGGATGGTCTCCATAAACACAATATTTGATTAAAAAATACTATGAACTAAATAGCTTGATTAAGATATCAATTGATGTGTGACGCAGAGTGCGCGCCACCCAGGAAGCTCTTCTCTCACAGGATCTTCTTCTTCTCGCCCGAAGAACTCCAAGGTTCTTCTATTTCCCTATCGGGAAATCTGCACCCACAACAATCTTTCCCCAAGGTCTCCCCTTTACCACCAGGAGATCAGATAAATCTCGCTATCTCGCAAGTTCATGACTTAAAACCTCCAATTCTTCCTTTCTTTTTTTGCGATACCCGATCTGACGATATGGGTATAGCTCCTTCCTTTACTAATTCCCTCACCACATACAACCATGTGCTAGGCTTGATTTTTGGTGCCTCTCACAACCTCACGACCTCGCGACCTCGCAACCTCGCAACCTCGTCGGTTGAACCGTCAAAATTTCACCCTCCTATACCGCAAGTCCCCAAGATGCGAGAATCCAACGAAATGTTGACTTCTATCTCCAGGCAGCACGTGTCCACCCGTCGGTCGCGCGGTCCCATATTATACTCTGCCATGTGTTCACACGAATCTCCGCTCCTCGGCACTTCACTACTCACGAATCCTAATTCCAATACTTCGGGACTTCTCGCAGCGAGGTCCCGAGATGATCCTTTTGTGCCACCTGTACTCCACTCGCCAACTCTGCTATGGCCCACGCTATCCTCCAGCTGTCGGGATATCACTTTCTCGCAATCTCGTGATCCCTGCGTCAAAATCCTCGAGTCTTTTCTCACGAGGTCCCGATACACGATCCCACGTGCAGATCCAATGGTCCTCCTACAATCTGGATCCAACGGTTATCCTCCTCTCGCACCTCGTGACCTCGCGACTTGGAGTATCCAATGTTTGGACTCTCAACCTGCGAACTCCCGAGTTTGCGAGATCTCTCGATCTCTCGCCACCTGTCCTACTCAGATGGATGGCTACAAATCTCTCGCCACTTTTCCACTTGTGAAATTGAAGGATTTCCCTTTCGTTCCTCAAATGTCTGAGCCTCCGAGATGAGAGAATATCCTTACATGCGTCCTCCTCAATGAATGGTTCTGATCTTGTAGGGATATCGTGTCTCACGATATCATTGTTCTTGTTGCACAACTTTTGGGGCTTCAACTCGTGAGTCCCCGATACACGATACCATGCGTGGATCCTACGGATCTTGTGACTCGGAATCGATGACCCTGCCTCTCTTGAGATTCAAATTCTTCAGACATTCTCTCCGTAACCTCCTTACACCTTTGCAAGATCTAACGATCCTTGGAACTTCGCGAAATCTCCTTAGAGGATTTCGACCATCCGTTCTTCCTTGGATAATCCACGAGATGAACATAGTGTATTTCCATGAGACTCCTTCGCCTTTTCTCCAACCTACGACATTTCTCCCCAACTTCAAGTCACACTTATCTACGTTGATCCTCAGCGACTCAAAGGCCTATCCTTTCTGAGCTTTGATAAATTACTTCAACCTCAACGAGGTTCTTTGCACGCACTCCTTGCAGCAAGCCTGTGAACACTTCAACTGTTCAAGCTTCCTTGACTCTGCGTATGCCCGTAGCAGCAGTCCTTCAATACTTCGCTCAGTGTCATTGTTGAGACTCTCCTTAGCCTGAGCACTCCTTGCATGGCTTGTATAACCCAATCTCACTCTTGGTGGTATGAGAACAAGAGTTAACTCTCTGAGCCTTCTGTCAACGCACTCCTTGCGGACGACTTCAACTACACTCCTTGCAAGAATCCTTGCTCAAGTAGAGAAACAATTGAAACTCATTCCACTTCCTCTCAGATCTCAATCTCGACACATGAAATCATACACACACATAATGAAAAATGCATATCAGGAAGTAATATTCATAAACAGAGCATCCAACACACATATACAGAGAATAACACAACATCCATGAATCTGAATCAACTTCTTCTATTAATTCAAGATCTGTACATGGGTGTTCTTTGACAGTTCTCTGTTTCTCTCCTATTCTCTAGAGTCTTCTAACCCTTCTTGAACTATCTTACAATGATACAAATGAGGGTGTCTATATCCGTTTTCCCTCCTGGACTCTAAGACTGTCTAATCTAAGAATTCAATTCTATCTACCTGCAACTACTACTATAAATGCCTCTGCCTATCTCAGACGAGATAATATGGATCGAGGTCTGATTACATTCTTACCAAGGCACCTAAATTAAATGATCTCATTTATGTTCAGCGCATCAACTTCAAGGGAAAATTTTAAAATTCAAAAACTTACGATGGACGTCTTCCAGCTATCTTTTGCTTCCACGTTGGTTTTGCTTGTCGTGAGGGATGCTCTTGCATCATACCCCCTCACTTGAAAAATTGCATGGGCTCCTGTCCATGAGCTCCTGCATGGTATGTCCATGCTTCAAAATTTCTACTTCAGTATCCCAGCTGGCATCTTCAACTGGATGTCCCTTCCACTTGACCAACTATTCAAAATATTCTTTCCTTCTGGTTTTCTTACCCACTCTTTTATTCAGTATCTACTCCATCTGTGGATTTTCTGCAACTGGCATATGCTTCTGCCACTGGACCTCTGGTTGATCATCACCTTCTGCTCCTACTTCATCAGCTATATATGGATATAAATCTGAAACATTAAGTTTCAGAGATATTTCGATCCCATCTGGTAACTCGATTTCATAAGCATTCTGTCCCATTTTCTTCAAGACCTTGCATGGCCCAATTTTCTTCATCTTCAACTTGTTGTATGTTCCTCTTGGGAACCTTTCCTTCCTCAAATGTGCCAGAACCATATCACCAACTTCGAACTGAAGTTGTCTCCGATGTTGATCTTCTCTGCGCTTGTACTCCTGACTTGACTTCACCAGTCACTCCTTCACCTGGCTGTGAAGTTCCTTCATCGCTTCAGCGAATTCTCCTGCACTAGAACTGCTAGTATCAGTCTGTTCTGAATCCCTTAGTTCATAAACTCCTCTTGGTTTCATTCCATATACAATCTGAAATGGACTTTTTCCTGTGCTCTGATTCACTGAGTCATTGTAAGCAAACTCTGCTTGCGGTAATATGCTATCCCAGCTGCTATGGTGCTCTGTCACCAAGCTTCTCAACAAGTCTCCCAGACTTCTATTGACCACCTCTGTCTGTCCATCTGTCTGAGGATGATAAGCATAACTAAACATCAAATTAGTTCCCAGCTTCTTCCATAACGTTCTCCAAAAATGTCCTATCAATTTTGTGTGTCTGTCTAAAACTATGTTTTTTGACAATCCATGAAGTCGAACAATCTCTTTGAAAAGCAAATTTGCGATGTGGGTCGCATCGCTGGTATTCTAGCATGGAATGAAGTGTGCCATATTAGAAAACTTGTCAACTAACACAAAGATTGAATCAACACCTCTTTGTGTCCTCGACAATCCCAATACAAAATCCATGCTAATTTCATCCCACGGCTTCTTAGGTGTGGGTAATGGTTGATAAAAACCCGCATTCTGTTTCCTTCCTTTTGAATGTTGGAAAATTCTGCATCTATCTACAAACTTCTTGACTTCTGACCACATCCTTGGCCAAAAGTATGACTTGCTCAGTTTTGCAAATGTCTTGTCATGACCGAAGTTTCCGGCCAATCCTCCACTGTGTTTCTCTTTCAACAGATTCTCCCTCATGGAGCAATTTGGAATACAAAATTGATTGCTTTTGAACAACAATCCATCCTGGATCACATACTCTATCCACTGGCTTCTGTCTCTGAGAATTGGATTCTCAGCTGCTTCATAAGCTTCCTTAAAGTCTGAATCACCTGCATACATGTCTTTAAGATCATCAAAGCCTAACGTCCTGACTTTGAACTCCTGCAACAACAAACACTTCCTGCTCAAAGCATTAGCAACTTTGTTAGCAGTACCGAAAATATGTTTTATCACAAAAGTGAAATTTTGCATGTATTCAACCCATTTAACATGCCTCTGATTCAACTTTTCCTGTTGAGTCACAAATTGTAATGCATGGTTATCACTATATAAAACAAATTCCTTCGGAATCAAATAGTGTATCCATTTCTTCAATGCCTATATGACGGCATAGAACTCTTTATCATATGTGGAATGTTTCTCTTTTGCCTCATTTAGCTTCTCGCTGAAATATGCAATTGGTCTGTCCTCCTGACTCAAGACCGCTCCTATTGCAAACCCACTTGCATCACATTTTACCTAAAATGTTTTCTGAAAATCTGACAACACCAAAACCGGTTGCCTTGTTATCTTTCATTTCAACAAATTGAAACTTTTCTCAGCTTCTTCAGTCCAGTGAAAAGATTTATGTCTTTTCTTGACTGTGTCCATCATTGCTGCGCTAATTCCACTGAAATTCCCGATGAATTTTCAGTAGAAACTAGCCAAACCATGAAAACTCCTCACCTCGAAAATATTTCTCGGTGATGGCCAATTTTTTATTGTCTCCACCTTATCTGGATCCATCCTCAACTCATTTGCAGAAATAACAAACCCCAAATAAATGAGTTCTGTCTTCATGAATGAGGACTTCTTCATATTTATCAACAACTTCTCTTGCTGTAATCTCTTCATCACAATAGCCAAATGTCTCAGATGTTTAGCCTTTGTTTTGCTAAAAACCAATATGTCATCCAGATACACGATGACAAATTTCCCAATGAACTCCTTCAGGACTTCATTCATCAACCTCATAAAGGTACTCGATGCATTCGTCAAGATAAACGGCATGAAAAGCCATTCATACAAACCTTCGTTTGTCTTGAATGTTGTTTTCCATTCGTCACCTTCTCTCATATGAATCTGATGATATCCACTCTTCAAATCTATCTTTGAAAAAAAATTTGCTCCACTCAAGCAATCCATCAGATCATCCATTCTCGACAATGGGAATCTATACCTGATAGTTATCTTATTAATGGCTCTTGAATTAGTGCACATCCTCCAGCCTCTGTCTTTCTTCGGACTGAGTATTGTTGGAACAACACATGGACTCAAGCTTTCCCTGACGAAACCTTTGTCCAACAACTCCTGGACCTATCTTTTAACCTCTTCATTCTCTTGCGGCGTCAATCTGTACGTGGCTTTGTTTGGCAAACTAGCTCCTGGTATGAGGTCAATATGATGACTCACAATCCTCATCGATGGCAATGAATGAGGTAATTCGTCTACTACAATATCAACAAACTCTTCCAGCAGTTCCTGAACTTATCCTGGTAAATCATCCACCCTTGTACTAGTTAGAACAATTCTCGATTTTCTGACCACAAAGAATTGTGGATCCTCCTTCTTCTTAAATTTTGTAAGAAGTTCCTTCCCACTCATGAGAAGTACTCTGTTTCTTACTTCCGGTTTCACCTCCTTATCCTTAATTGGACACAACATATGAGTTCTCCCATTTTTTTTCAGGGTATAGGTGTTCATTCTCCCATCATGAATTACATTATATTTCCATGGTCTGCCCAACAATAAATGAAAAAAATCCATAGGAATAACATCACATAAAATTTTATCGTTATATCCTCCTATCTTAATGTCAACTAAGCACTGTTTAGTGACATTTACCTGATGTCCCTTCTGTAGCCATGAAACTTTGTATGGACTCGGATGATCAGTTGTCTCCAGCACCAACTTTTCTACCATCTCGGTTGAAACAAGATTACCGGTGCTTCCACTGTCCACGATGACCTTGCACACTCTATCCTTGGTGTTGAAAGAATTCCTAAAAAGACTGTTCCTCTGTGATGAATTCTCCATCTCCTTTTCTGGCGTCAAAAGGATCTTCCGCATCAATAGCTATTAAGAACCAAACATTAATATAGCATAGAAAAACTTCAGGAAAGGTACTCAACGCCTTGAAAAAGAGATAATTTCAGATAATAAGCCTCTTCGAGGGGGCAACCTCCTTTTACCCCACTTAAATGTTCAAGTACCAGATGATT
>ML781889.1:146440-160092 GCA_009831015.1 Picea engelmannii | reverse complement strand
GATCTGTTGGTACTGCAGATGGATATTGATATCCTCCTTCAACAATAGCCCATACATCTGCTCCCAGAGACTGAAGATAAGATCTCATCCTTGTTTTCCAGAAGATTAAATTGTTTCCATTGAAGAGCGGAGGCCTAATAGATGCCATTCTGTCTTGATTTCTCATTTTGATTGATCTTCCTTCTAGCGGTTAAGCCTTTTCAGAAGAACCTGGCTCTGATACCAATTGTTGAAAAAATACTGAGAGGGGGGGTGAATCAGTGTTTTTTTTGGGTTTTAACAATATTTCACTTTTCTTTCACTGAAAAATCTTAGTCTACTTTATAGAGACCAGTTGTTGTATATTCTTATCAAAACAGTAGTTCATCCAGAGATCATATTATGGATTTCTTCATTCATCAGATGTCTTTTAAACAGTAATTCAACAAAATAAACTAACACATATGAATAGGACACATGAACACCAGGATTTAAGGTGGAAACCCAAATAGGGAGAAAACCACCGCTGTTGTTGTCTCTGTCTTCAATGATTATTATTAAGAAAACATTCTACAACAATGTACTAGTGCAGACTCCTACTAGTACACAAGTTTCTACCTGCAGAAGGCTACAACCTTCTCTCGTTTACCAGACTTTCCTGGAAGGGAGCTTCAACCCCCTAAATATAGCACCAGTTTCTACTGGCAGATTGCTACTGCTGAAGGGTTTAACCCTCATACTCACTGCTGACCACGTTTCATTAATTTTCACACTGGATCAGGCAGTTTCATCTAATGGTTATGACATTAATAAAAATTATCTCAAGGGTAAACACAGATCTACAAACTGTCAGGCAGTTACCAAAGAACACATATTAAACAACTCAATAAACCTGAAGATGATGCCTCTGATCTCATGGTTGTTGAACCCACAGTCGTGATCTCTCAGTCAATGTAGATCTGTCGCCTGACTTCCACAAGGAGGTTCCTCTTTCTTCCAACCTTTCATGCTGCCTACACAAGTGACATCACCCATCAATAGATATCCCTGCTGTCAGAAAAATGGCCTCCTCATACTTCAACAACACATTCTAGCGAGAGCATCGACCCCTTTTTTTTTAAACCCATTGGTCCAGGACCCGTTCAATGCTCATCGGGTCCCATATTTATTGCCCGGAGGAAATCGGGCCTCTTTTTGAAATTTGAATTAAACCTATCCGTGCCTTTTTCGAATCGGGTTTTGGTATTCCATATGCTAGCCCCTTCCAGCTACACAATGGTCCATGTGACCTGCCTTCGTGCGACCTTGGTCTTATCACTCCATCAGAGTTTCGACACTTGCGATGACAATGTTTATGTCATCGCGATTTCTCGATTCGCGATGCATTTCAGCCCTCCTGACTGAGCCCTGGTCCATGTGACCATTACCCATGACCACAACCTGACCCCATCGGGGTTTGTGATGCATCAATGCATTCACCCCGTGATTCCCGATCATCCAAATCCCGACGCTCCATTCATATACTAACAAATAGCCTCTACTACGCCTATGTCCTCCTTCGCTGATGTGCTGACAGTTGTACTCCACTCATCGGGATTTCGTGGATCGCGATTTCGAAATGCACAAAACCTTTGTGCCCAGGATCTCCGATATCCCGATTTCGATTAGCCGATGAACGAACTCCTGTCGGGCCTTTCGCCGATGGCACCAATCTCCTACCACGCGTCCTCTCAGATGGACGGTCCCGATTGTGTCGGGATTTCGGGACTTCCGATGTCCTGTTTCTTTTGACCTTGGGAACTCCGATTTCCCGATTGGCGATATGTCGACTCGCTCCTAATTTGAGACACCTGTCCCTCAGATGGATGGTCCTGATCCCTTCGGGATTTCGAGACTTTCGATCTCTCGTTTCCTTCGACCTCAGGAACTCCGATTTCCCGATGTCCAATATGTCGACGATGCCTCTGCTGACGTCACACGTGGTTTGACACGTGTTAGATCCTACCATGTCTCACTCTGATTCGTGACTTACATGTGCATGAAGTGATGAATATTCCTGACACCTGTCATTCCCTGGGTGTGCCATGTGTCCCTTGCTGATGTGATCTGCTTTCGTGAGTTGGATCAACGGTCCAGATGCAATCTTGGCTCAACGACTGCGATTTCATCGCGAAATCGCATATCGCGATTTCGGGGTTTTCGTTGTCATTGCTCACAAGCCTCGTGAAACTTCGATTCCCGATTCTCCGATGAAGCCTCCTGTCTGGACGTGGATGGTCCCGATCTCTTCTTGACATATCAAAGTCCCGATCGCCGAATTTCCGATGACTTATCTCCCTCGTATCTTTTGTAGATCTGACGGTTGTCGGCCTTTCGGGAAATTTGAAGGGAATCCAACAGTCACTAGATCTCTGTCTTCCTTATTCTCTTTAATCTCTTGTTGTGCGTATTTTATCCTTCATATCCTGCCATCTCCACTGTTTCCATCAATGGAAACAACCATCAACACACATCTGTTGCTTGTTCAATATTTGCCAACAGTTTCTTCCTTCTAAGTGGATTCCCCTTAGGAGCCTTAAGGATATACTTTAGTAGAAATAATACTCTCTTCAATTTTGGTAGCCCAATATTAAGATGACTATAAGGTGGTAGGGAACTTATCCCTTAACATCATTTCAAGCTAAGCCTTATATGGATTTGTGTATTATAAAAGAATGGCATCATCTTTGGGATTAATCTTATTAGGAAATTTGTCAATCAACTTCCTAAACCTATCATCAAATTCCTTCACCATTTCATTTATTTATTCTTAATATCATGGAGTTGAGTCAACAAAATTCTACCATCCTTTCTAATAGACCATTTTTTCATGAAGGAATCATGGAAGTATTACCATGTTTTAATACTACCATTTTCTAGGTTTCTATATCATGACTTAGCTTCTTTATCTAATGATATTTCTAATAATTTTATGACAACATGTTCATGATCCCTAGGGATATTATTCTCACCAGGCTTACTATAAAAATACTTTATATGTTCTTTGACCATGATTACATTATTTCCTAAAAAATTTGGAAGCCTTTTATCATATTTATTAGGCATATCATGGGGAAGCCTACGACCCTAGACATATCTAAGGCCTTGTAGAAATTTTTAACCCACGGTTGATTGGCCATGATTATTGAACTTGATTTATTAGTGAACAATGTTCCTATTCCTTCTATTAGGGGGTTAATGCATTTATATGGGACTAGTGCGTTAGGGATTATATATATAATATATTATATATATTAATTATATATAATATATAATTAATATATATAATATATAAATAATAAAAAAACAAAAATTAAAACAATAGACAAACAAAAAGAAATTCAAATCGCACATGGCCACTACACGTGTGCACCGCAGACCTGCTCGCACTCACCACTATACACAGTTGCACAACACATATTTGGAGCAAAGAATGGAGAGGAGGAAGGGAGAAGGAGGAGAGGTGCATGGGACGAGGCTAGGGCATGATTATTTGCACGTAGAGTGGAAGGGAGAGGAGGATGGGAGAAGGAGGAGAAGGAGGGAGAGGCACACGGGAGGAATCTAGGGCACAATCATTTACACGCAGAGTGTAAGGGAGAGGAGGATGGGAGAAGGAGGAGAAGGAGGTAGAGGTTCATGGGAGGAGGGCACATGAGAGGAGGCTAGGGCACACAGATTTGCAGAGGAGGAGGGCACATAGATTTGCAGAGGAGGGCACATGGATTTCCACAATGGTTTTCTCCTAAATCTGATCCATTTTTATCTTGCCAACTTCTTTCCCTTTCATTCTCAGAATTATGTTCCAATTTCACTTCATTAATTTTTTCACAAGCCTACTGATTTTATGCATTTGAATTCCCTTAAAAAATAACACAACATTTTGAAAAATGCATCTATTCATGGACAAAGATCAGTTCTATTGGGAAGTTAGGAAATTCAATTATGTTAATTCCTTAATGACCATAAAAATATCAATGCAAAGGTCATAAATTGATGATCCATCAAGGAAACTATCATACCTATATTCTACCCCTAACTAGGAAGCATGTTTCACATCCTTATAACATTTCATGGTATATGAAGCATTGAGCAGCAAGATTTCATTTTCAATTTCCAAAGCATAATCTTGAATGAGAACTTGTCTAAGTTAAACACATTTTGAGCTTGTTCACAATTGGTAATTTAATCCACTATTCATTCACACTTAAGTTTCCCTTTTTACCTTGAGAGAGGGTAGTGTCAAGTTGCCCAAGTCTTCATTAAGCCAAGTTAGAGAGCTTCTCTTTATTACTCAACAACATAGCTTAGCTTGACCTTTAGGGATTCCCCCCTTGACCAAGATACCCTTGCAATAGTCTAAAGAGGGGAGCAATGACAAAGAGGAATATTAAGAAGTGAATCACTAAACCTTCATCACTGGAAACTAAGTTCCAAAAATATACCAAATTTTTATCACCACTCATGTTTACTACTCTTATTGTTAGGTCCCTTCTAAGGTTTCCCAAGAACATCTTGAAAACTTATTTATGCCAAGTCAACTTATAGGATAGGATTTCACTGAGATAGTTTTTTTTTTATGTTTTACATCTAGAGATTTTAGGGGAATGGGAATTATTGGAACCGAGGTTCAAACCCAAGAAGTGAATCACTAAACCTTCGTCACTGGAAACTAAGTTCCAAATCTATACCAAATTGTTATCACCACTCATGTTTACTACTCTTATTGTTAGGTCCCTTCTAAGGTTGCCCAATAACATCTTGAAAATTTATTTACACCAAGTCAACTTATAGGATAGGCTTTCACTGAGCTAGTTTGTTTTTATGTTTTACATCTAGAGATTTTAGGGGAATGGGAATTATTAGAACCAGGGTTCAAAACCAAGTGTTGTGTGCATGTAATCCTTTGGTTTAGTCCTCCTCAAGTACCTAAAGGTGAAAAATGCATCTCAAGAGTGTTAGGAAATTAAACACTTCCACACTAATCTATTCCCTTCTTGATGTTATTCCCTTCTTCCAAAATATCCTCATATTCATTGCCAACAACTCAAGCATGTTTATCCAATGACAAATCATTCAAAAATTTCATGTAAACTTCAATCTCATTTTTTGTTGAAGTGTCGTCTCCATGACCCAACTTCAAAACAGATTCTAGTTGTTGTTGTCAGTTTGGTTTTTGAAGAAATATCGAAGTCAAAACATGAATAGAAAAGTAAGTAGTCTTGTTTCCAGTGGAAAATTGATTTCAAATTTTTCTATCACCCATTCTAGAACATCCCAAAGTGATTCCTATCCTTCAACCATGGCCATTTGGGAATATGTATTGCCACACAAAATTTTGAAGAATCAACAGGTTCCTTAATTTTTCCATAAAATGAAAAGGGTAGAAGACATGAGAATCATTTGGAGTTTATCAATGTTTTTCTATATTTGGAGAATACATTGATGAGCCATCAAGGGAACTACCATACCTATATTCTACCCCTGACTGGGAATCATGTTTCACATCCTTATAGCATTTCATGGTATATGAAGCATTGAGCAACAAGATTTCATTTTCAATTTCCAAAGCATAATCTTGAATGAGCACTTGTCTAAGTTAAACACATTTTGAACTTGTTCACAATTGGTAATTTAATCCACTATTCATTCACACTTAATTTTCCCTATTTACCTTGAGAGAGGGTAGTGTCAAGTTTCCCAAGTCTTCGTTAAGCCAAGTTAGAGAGCTTCTCTTTCTTACTCAACAACATAGCTTAGCTTGACCTTTAGGGATTCCCCCCTTGACTAGGATACCCTTCTAATAGTATAAAGAGTGGAGCAGGGCCACCAAGGTGATAGTGGGTGGATTTCCTAAGAGTTTCCCCTAGGCTCTCCCATCGAGGTTAGGACTTTTCCTTCTAGGAGAGAGATTGAGTGGAAACAGAGCCCATCCATTGTGCTTCAAAACTATTTCCACACTTGTCTCCTTCCTCCATAGGATTCTAACTTTAGGAGACTCAACCACATGGAAGGAGAGATATCCCTTATTGGATATTTATTCATCAAAAGAGATTGAATCTACAATCCCCTCTAGGATGAGGCAATTTGGTCCTCTAAGGTCTCTTTGTTATTTCAGTTTGTTGGCATCCCTATTGATTGTCTCCCTCCTTATACATACTCCTTGGATCCCACCGGTCACATTCTATCTCCTTGAGCAAGGTGATTAGAGAGGATATCCACAAACAATACATATAGGTCAATTGAACACCCCCTAAGGGACTCGACCCTAAGATGGCCTTCTACTTCAAGAACTTCATACAACTGAAGGAAGAAATTATAGTCAAACTTGCCTATACTCAAAAACATTGGATGCATATCCTTAGGATTTCTCTTGGAAAGTTTAGGGTTTTCTCTCACCAACTCCCAATTGAGTAAATCATCACATTCCTCATTAGAGAGAATTTGTCAATTGTGTCAATTGCAATATATTGAGTCAGATGCAAGAGAACCTCATATTTAGATGTCCCATTTAATATAAGATTAGAGGGAGGTTCCATTGGATCTACTACGAGTACTGGACTTGGGTCGCTCCCTCACTACTTTTCTCCTCTATCCATATCAAATATGCATAGCTCTTCTTATATGGGAGGTGTTAGTACATGAGACATGGCTCTTATTATATGGGAGGTGTTAGAAAACAAGACATGGATCCTATAAGGATTCCTGAGACAGATCTCGTTAGACATTTAATCATTAGTACAAATCATATCCAACTATCATACACTCGTAGCTTTGTGGACTTGATGCATCCTACCATGGAGAAACATGAGAGTGGATGTGGTTGTATTAATTTTGTCACTTGGTGTTCTCTCAATCTTACTTTATTTAATTCCCTTTGTACGTACATGATTATTCCATGTGTCATTATATTGAGATTTTGACATCTTGGACTCTTTCTCATAACAACTCATTGTATCCTTAAATTCTCTTGGTTTCCCTATTCCTCGTGTAGGAAAAAATTTGATGCAATATGCTTCTAGAAAGAGTCAAGTGTCTAACGAACTTAAGCCATGGAACCCTGGGCCTACCAAGGCATCCAAACCTAAAATATTATGCATTAGGCTTAAGTCTAGGTACCATGTTTCTAAGAAAGTTCTTTCTTTGGAGATATTTGAAATGACAAATTTGCTCAATTCCTATGGATCTGAAGTATTATTAGAGCCTAGTGAAATCTTGTTTGAGTCCAATTCTCCAAAATACTTGGAATTTTTTTGATAAGGGTGTCTTCTAACTTAGCTTTTAAAATGTGTAGTGGTCCCATGTGGCGCACTCTAGAGCCACTGCTAGTCCTTCCAAGTTCATTCATGATGATGTTGCATTTCCATGTGGTGGAATTTAATTGGACCTTGTGTTTAATGAGCCAACCATGTTTAAGGATTCCCGAGATAGATATCATTAGAAATTTAATCATTAGTCCACATCATATCCAAATATCATAGACTCATACCTTTGTGGACTTGATGCATCCTACCATGGAGAAACATGAGAGTGGATGTGGTTGTATTCCTCATGTAGGCAAAAATCTGATGCAATATGCTTCTAGAAAGAGTCAAGTGTCTAATGAACTTAAGCCATGGAACCCCAGGCCCACCAAGGCATCCAAACCTAAAATATTATGCATTAGGCTTAAGTCCAGGTACCATGTTTCTAAGAAAGTTCTTGCATTGGAGATATTTGAAATGACAAATCTCCTCAATTCCTATGGATCTGAAGTATTATTAGAGCCTAGTGAAATCTTGTTTGAGTCCAATTATCCAAACTACTTGGAATTTTTTTGATAAGGGTGTCTTCTAATTTAGCTTTTAAAATGTGTAGTGGTCCCATGTTGCACACTCTAGAGCCAGCACTAGTCCTTCCAAGTTCATTCATGTTGATGTTGCATTTACATGTGGTGGAATTTAATTGGACCTTGTGTTTAATGAGCCAACCATGTTTAAGGATTCCCGAGACAGATCTCGTTAGACATTTAATAATTAGTCCACATCATAGCCAACTATCATAGACTCGTACTTTTGTGGACTTGATGCATCCTACCATGGAGAAACAAGAGAGTGGATGTGGTTGTATTCCTCATGCAGGAAAAAATCCGATGCAATATGCTTCTAGCAAGTGTCAAGTGTCTAACAAACTTAAGCCATGGAACCCCAGTCCCACCAAGGCATCCAAACCTAAAATATTATGCATTAGGATTAAGTCTAGGTACCATGTTTCTAAGAAAGTTCTTGCATTGGAGATATTTGAAATGGAAAATATTCTCAATTCCTATGGATCTAAAGTATTGTTAGAGCCTAGTGAAATCTTGTTTAAGTCCAATTCTCCAAAATACTTGGAATTTTTTTGATAAGGTTGTCTTCTAACCTAGATTTTAAAATGTGTAGTGGTCCCATGTGGCACCCTCTAGAGCCACCACTAGTACTTCCAAGTTCATTCATGTTGATGTTATGTTTCCATGTGGTGGAATTTAATTGGACCTTGTGTTTAATGAGCCAACCATGTTTAAGGATTCCCGAGACAGATCTCGTTAGACATTTAATAATTAGTCCACATCATATCCAAATATCATAGACTCATACCTTTGTGGAATTGATTCATCCTACCATGGAGAAACATGAGAGTGGATGTGGTTGTATTCCTCATGCAGGCAAAAATATGATGTAATATGCTTCTAGAAAGTGTCAAGTGTCTAACGAACTTAATCCATGGAACCCTAGGCCCACCAATGCATCCAAACCTAAAATATTATTCATTAGGATTAAGTCTAGGTACCATGTTTCTATGAAATTTCTTGCATTGGAAATATTTGAAATGACAAATCTGCTCAATTCCTATGGATCTGATATAATTTTTTTATATAGAAATGTGAATATGATGATGGACTACTAACTAACAACACGTGGACATGCAACTGAAGGTACAACCAAATATGTACCTGTCATATATTTATTCGTCGAGTGAGGAAAGCTTAGGACAAACAGAGGCCAGAAATGTGACTGCATCTAGTAGATATGATAAGAAAACAAGGACCATAGGTGAAAAAGTCATAATAAAATTTTGTAGACACATGAAATTTTTTCTTACCGAAGGAGGATCATGCTCTTATGATGATGAGAGCATAGGAGACATAGATGTTCCACTCAGGTATAAGCATCTGGTGAAGCAATGGGTACCTAAGGAACTACCTCCTATAGATGTTGACTTCGTTGTCAACAATAGGACATATCGCATTGCACCATCCTCCCTGCATGGCTTGGGGCTATTTTCCATGGATGGAATAATTGTAAAATACAATACAGTAACTGAATTGATGGACTATGTCGGATCGTGTTACAATTATAAAAATTGCATGTGGTTGGTCCGGTACAGGCGAAGTATGCGGAGATATGCACTCGCCATAAATTATATACAACTAATAAACAAGGATAAAAATAAGGGAGCAACTATCTATGTTGATGGAAGGTCTAAATCTTCTGGCAATATTACAGGTTTTATAAACAACACATGACCCGGGACAACAAACAAACAACCAAATTGCATATTTGAGGGACGTGAAGAGAATCGAGTAGTCTTGTGCACAATGAAAAAGATAGCTCCCGGGGAAGAGTTATTAATGTATTACCATTTGAATTGAATAGACATATTGAATAATAGTGTGCAGGTTCTTATGCAACACCTCTTTAAGAAACCTCTACTTATTTCATTATATTTTTTTATTATCTTTAACATTGTTGTAAATATTATCATTAACATTGTTTTTCTGTTACCATTAACAATTTTTTAAATATTTGGGGGTTCTAATTATATTATAATGTGGAAGGATGATCGTGGAAAAGGGCCAGCTGTAGAACATGTACATGATCATCAATTTCCACTTTCATTTTACGTTTTTTTAATTATTTTCTTATATAATTTTATTGAAATAACATTGTTTTCACTAAAATTATATGTAGTCAACAGGCCATGTGGATCATGATTCCACCAATGAGGAGCGGTTTTATTCTTGCGCTGATCCGATGCTCTCATTAAAAAAAAAAAATCATTAAAGCTAACAAGGAACTATTTAGCTTGTTAAATCATCCAGAACAAACTCCGGACATCGAAGAAAGGATCAAGCTCCTTATGTCACAACTTAACACATATAAGGTAATAACCATAATTTTTTTTTTTTTTTTTTAATGCACTCATATGTTCAATTATGATACTTTGTTCTTTAACTTTTACATTATTTCACGAAAAAACATTTTCTTTTTTATAAAGGAATATTTGGAGCTTGTTCAGCCTGGGGTTGGTAGTAGTGGCGCTACAGATTCTTGATGCGGGCGGTCATACAACTACTAGAGCACTATTTACTTCTCCATATTCCACACCTCATTTAGATAGGAGCCATGACACGCAACGATAGACATCCACACCTCGACCAGAGTCTAGATAGGGTGGCATAGATGAGGATCATAGTGATGTGGTTGAGATGGATGCATTTCCTAGACATGTGACAAGCACAGGGACCCTTCCGTGCACATTTTTGGTCGACGATAATGGACTTCCATTAAAACAATCAAGACTCCCAGGTAGTTTTAATTCATATTTTAATTTTTTAATGTTGTCCTCATACAAAAATCGTCTAGGTTATTAATTTTAAATTAATGATCATATATTTTTGTGTGTAGGAAACGACCTTTTTTATAGGCACGTAGAGAGAAAGGCCTTGTCTATTTTTGGGGAAACCTTATCCATGAGGTGGAATTCCTAGAATTCCAACCTCAAAAAGGAACTTATGGATTATCTTGAAGGCCTCTTTGGTGTAGACACGTTCAATACAAGAGCAGTCACATCTGCAGTGGGTGAATATTTAAAATATACCCGGGATGTTTATAGATGAATCTTGGCAAGAAATCCTAGGTATGAGCATACTCCCTCAATTCCAAAGAGAGAGTGGAAGGTGATCATTGATGATGCAAAGGAGAATTTTTTGAGAAAATCAGGAGAACAAATAACTGGTACACCAAGGTAAATTACAATTTTTTGAATTCAATACTAGCTTTATTTTTCTTTAGATCTAAATAAAAGTGTGGTTATATATAACATACTTGAAAATTTTGATGATAGGTTGCTTGACACTTCGAAGGAAACCAAAGCAAGGATTTCCAAACATGGCCAACACAAGTTAGGCCTGAGCAACTACTTGAGGTTATATTCACGAATTGTAAGTACCCAAACATCTTAAGAATATTATTTGTATCACCTTACAAATTTAAGATAATTGCAACCAAAAACATTAAAAAAACCACACCCTTATGCAATGCAAGGTGACGACTTCGGAAATGGAACCATGGAGGAAGACCTTTAAATTGGTTATAAGTAAGGTTATAAAGTTGTGGTTGATCATAGGAAAAGCATGGGGTAGACCCCAAGATCCAATTTGTTGGATAAGGTAAATAAAAATCAGTCACAATAACCTTTCGTTACTTATAAAATACGTAAATGTTTGATATCGTCCATAATTTAATGTCTTACTTTGTTTTAATCAGGGGAGCAGCACTATCAACCCTACCATTAGTAATGAACAACAGAGCATTGATAGTGAAACACAACCACACTATCATGGTGCTCCCTAACAAGTCCATTCTAGTGAGGTGCAGCCCTAAGATGTTCCTATGAATAAGGCCCACGATGGTAAAATGTCTATATATTAATCATATACTTAATAATTTTGTACTTATAGATTTTGACGGTTCAATGGAAGAGAATGTCATAGATGATCATCCTCGACTTGAAGATCAAGTGAACAGGCCGGAAACCATTCCAACGGTGCCAACTAGAGGACCAGGTAAATAATTACATTGCAGAGTTTTTTTTTAATATTAATGAACTACTTCAATGATATTTAAAAATTAGCCATATAAATTCAATAATTTTTTTTTTTAGTTGATATCCCCTCACAGTAGCATCCACACCATTGGTACGAGACCATATGTACTAGGTGTGAAAGGACTGAAACAACATCATCTGCTGAAGAGCACCCAGTAAACAAAAACATGGACATTGATGATTTGCTTAAGCACTGGAAAGAAAAGAAGAAGACTAAAAGAAATTCATGATGTCATGTAATATTTTTATAAGACATTTCGGTGTACATTATATAGTTGATAATATACACAAGGCTATTTCTATGGCTTGTATATATCTGTGAATGTAATTTTGTTATACACTTAATGATAATTTCAGCTTCTTTTAATGATGCAACTTCCAAAATCTTGTGACATGATATATGCAACTTTGAAAGGCTTGTGACATGTTTCATTGTGTCTCAAATGACAAAGAGCATTACCAATATTTTCATTGTGTCATGGACATGGTGTTTTATGTTTAAGAAGAGATCTTAGTGACTGTTAGTCCACTTTAGAGTCCCAAAATAAATTTTAGAACCTATCTCTGATCTAGAGGTGAAGATGGAAATAACATACAAGATGTTTTCATTCTATGCATCCAGTTAACATAGTTTGTGGATATGTCAACCTTTGATAACAAAGTTCTTAAACTTTATGTAATGAAGCATGTAAAAACCCTAGTAGAATATATACTTAAGGATTATTAAGTAAAATATTTATTAGGTAATTAATTTTTCCTAACATGTTAATAACTAAACAAAGATTGGTCTAATGATATTAATTAAGTATTTATTAATTAATTAAAGGTTATAATTTTGATTAATTAATTAATTAATTAACTACCTATTACATTCAATAACATGTGTATTAAATTTAAAAAGATTAATAAGTTATATTGTTTAAATTAAAAAGGTTACGTACACGGAAAGGGATAAGACATTGAACATAAAGGGATAAGATATTAATTATAAATGGATAAGATATTAATTATAAGGGGATAAGGTAATAAATGGGTAGGTAAGGAAGTAAATGAAATGAAGACAGTGAAGGAGGGATATGGGGGGAGGAGGTTTACAGAGGCAAGGACAACCATTCTACGAGGAATTTTTTGATGGGGGTTCTCTGGGATTTGGAAAGAGGAGAGTTTGAGTTCTGGAGTCAGGAGGATTAGTACAGGGGGCACTGGTTTGATGGGGGTTTTGGGCATGGGGGCCAAGATATCCATATGGTATCCTGGAGCTAGGAAGTTGTCCTAGTTGGCAGGGTGGAACAAGGTTTGGGCAGTGTTTGATCCAGTTCAGCAACGAACAACCAGATTGATGAAGGAATTAACATCAGACCAACGTATTTTAAAATTATGTATTTGTTTTATTCTGTTATAAAATTAATATTCGTTGTTAAATTTAACTTGCGTATGTGCTAAATTAAAAGGAATTATTGAATTTTCCTGAAATCAAATAGTAGTTACTGTTTTGTTTGTAGAATTAATTGATGTAAATTTATATGGCCACTACAAATGGTATCAAATATTTTTGTTTGAAATCTGGGCCTGAGGGCCAAATCTCCAATCTCCAAGCTCTAGCTCCAGTCCCACCTAACCTGCAAACCAAATGCACTATTATTTTGATTATACATAAACAAATCTAAATATATATAAACAATACGAATTGAAAATGAAAAGGTACTGAACTCGACCTAGTCATTGGA
>ML781889.1:86520-137266 GCA_009831015.1 Picea engelmannii | reverse complement strand
GGGATTATTAAGTAAAAGATTTATTAGGTAATTAATTTTTCCTAACATGTTAATAACTAAACAAAGATTGGTCTAATGATATTAATTAAGTATTTATTAATTAATTAAAGGTTATAATTTTGATTAATTAATTAATTAATTAATTACCTATTACATTCAATAACATGGGTATTAAATTTAAAAAGATTAATAAGTTATATTGTTTAAATTAAAAAGGTTACGTACACGGAAAGGGATAAGAAATTGAACATAAAGGGATAAGATATTAATTATAAAGGGATAATATATTAATTATAAGGGGATAAGGTAATAAATGGGTAGGTAAGGAAGTAAAGGAAAGGAAGGTAGTGAAGGAGGGATATGGGGGGAGGAGGTTTATGGAGGCAGGGACGACCATTCTACGGGGAATTTTCTGATGGGGGTTCTCTAGGATTTGGAGAGAGGAGAGTTTGAGTTCTGGAGTCGGGAGGATTAGTACAGGGGGCACCGGTTTGTTGGGGGTTTTGGGCATGGGGGCCAGGATAACCATATGGTATCCCGGAGCTAGGAAGTTGTCCTAGTTGGCAGGGTGGAACAAGGTTTGGGCAGTGTTTGATCCAGTTCAACAATGAACAACCAGATCGACGGAGGAATTAGCATCAGACCAAGGTATTTTAAAATTATGTATTTGTTTTATTCTGTTATAAAATTAATATTCGTTGTTAAATTTAACTTGTGTATGTGCTAAATTAAAAGGAATTATTGAATTTTCCTGAAATCAAGTAGCAGTTACTGTTTTGTTTGTAGAATTAATTGATGTAAATTTATATGGCCACTACAAAGAAGGCATCCCCTTTTTACAATGTGAAATCTGGAACAAAGAGGTATATGAAGGCATTTCTGCATAGGAGGGTAATAACCTTATTGGATTTGTGTAGGAAGAAAAATGTCCCATTGTTTGTTCCATGGAAAATATTGCACTGACGTATTAAGATGGTAGTAAAGAAGAATTTGGAGGGGGAGTGGTCCATAGAAATTCTAGTTTTTTGTATTCCTATTTATAGGTGGGAAGGGGGAAATATGATAATTGGGAATTGAAATTTTATTTAGCAAAGAACTAGTATTCGAGTAATAATCAGGGTTTCATTTTTGGAAAGCTTAATTACATGTGACCAAATCGATGAAAAGAACGAAACTATAAGTTGTAGTTCTTACTTAATTTTGTGTAGCTTTTCTTGGTGTTGCTAGTATATTGCGGACATTAATATAATTTCTTTATGTCTTAGTCTCAAGAATTAGGGACGTTATTGTTCAGTGATTTGGTGTATTAGGAGTGTTAACAATCTCTAATTTCTCGGCTAAAGAAGAAATTGATGGAGGTAATTGTTTCAACTACTTGGAGTCTTGGATCTAGCCCTCCAAGACTTAGAGAGGGCTCTCTTTGTATGATTCATCTTGGTTGGGAATAGGATATTAGGCTAGTTATGAGGGATCAGGGTTTTTGGTTTTTAAATGGTTGGGTTGGGACAACAAGGAGGACCATTGGGCAAATGGGGTTTGCGCTTAAATATATTACTCACTCTCAGATCTAGACAAATATCCTACACAGGGCAAGGTAGTGGAAATGTTGGATTGAATTAAGTTTTAATGGTGTTGATTGAGGAAGAAATAGGGGAGGAAAAAGCCAAGAAAAGGAGCAGTTAAGAATTCCTAAACTAAGCTTTTAGAAGAGAAACATAAATATTACCAAAAGATTAGATGTAGAGTATTTCACCAATAAATTCTACTCTATTACTATCCTTTGACAATAAGAATTCAAAAACAAGTGGTATGATAACTGGAAGAAAACACTTAACATAGAAGAGAAACTCCACCAACACCTCGACACAAGAATCCTGTCAACAAATTTCCTATTACTGATCGATCATTTCAAGATTATAGAAAAAATCTTTCTATAATGGCAAAACCCATTGTCTAGCAAAGAAAATTAGTTTCTTCCCAGGTCGAACTCCCCTCCTTATCTTTTACATAATGCCTGATTAAATAACCAAATAATCACAAAATGCCTCTCATTTGTTGGAAATAAATTCGAATAAACTGAAATAACAATGCTTGAAATAGGTGTGCCAAGCTATTGAGGACACTGGAGTTGTTGGAATAAAAACTAGCATTGATTCTAGGTGTCTCGAATGGATGAATGCTTGGTGTAGGAAAAACTTTGAATTTAGAACGCTAATTGATCCTGGGAATTTCCTCGCTGCCACCTATTCATGATGTGATGGATTAGTTCCTTGAGATTAGGGGTATCAATATACTCTCTTCCATTTGTCTTTGACTGGTCTTTAAATTGTTGATTCTTACCTTAAAACCTGGGATTTCCCTTCACCTCTTGAATTTGAATGTTATCCTGGTATGAAAATCAGGGATATGTGTTCTTGAAAGATCGAGATGATTTGCCAATTTCTGCTACATGTTAACTAATTGCTCATTAATTTATTCTTAATTGCTCATTAATTGCGACACCTTTGCAGAGGTATCGGGAGCCTTTCGTCAACTTTGCATTTTCACTATGACCAGTGCAGAAACTGAGTTTTGCCCAATAGATATCAGTCAGAATACTAATTTCCCTTTAAATTATAGGGTCCTAACATAGGCTCCACTTGGGGAAGATAGCTCCGAAGGAGATCTCTAGAACATATGAACTCTGGGAACTTGATGATCAGTGCCTTATCCATTGGGCTATTCCCAACTTCAAACCTACAACCTGCATTGTGACTTGTGATCTTCAACTGAAATCAAATCTCTCTGCAAACTGAAGTCTGGATCACACATGACCTAAATACTGAAAAGCAATCTGAAACTGAAACTAGAAAGATGCTCATAGCACTGAGCTTATTTGCGCCCATCTACCTACCCTAACCTACTTGATAATTTTACTGAATTAGGTAATACAAAAATTCCAATGAAGCTAGTCAAGAAGCTGCAAAAGCAAATGGACAACTTGACTGCTTGTCAGTGAAATTATAAGTGTACCTTGATTATGTGTCCTCATAATAAAAAACGTAATATGAAATGGCAATTGCTGACATATTTGGTATTTATAGAGGATACATGTCTGAAAATTCAAACTAACATGAACCTCCATGTAATCCACTATAGGATCAATTAAAGCATGATGCATGATATTCGCTCCTAGATCTTCGATGACTAGTTGATTAGTTGCATCCTCAAAATTAAACCCTGCATCTACAACTTCATCCTTATACTTGAAAACATAATCATCATCAATCTGCAAATCAACAGGTAGTACGATTTCCTCTTGCTTTGGAGAAGGAAGATTTTCCAAGAATTCTTTGAGATCTTGGAAATTATATGACTGAATTTGAGAATCCAAAAGTTCAATATCATTTTCGAACTTTTCAACAACTAGCTCAAGAAAACAAATTTTACTTTTAGGAGAAAATTTGCTCGATTCCAAAATACGAAACACAGTTGTTAAAAAGTCTTTGTCAATGTGAAATTCTGCTAACTTATTCCTGAATTCTTTTAAATATTCATAAGATAGAGGATTTACCACATACCTTGTCATCTTGTTTTTAGCATGAATGCTCTAAAATCTAGATTCTTTGACATTGGAATCACCCTAAAACTTTGAAGCTCTGGATTCTTTGACCAGTGGAGTCTTTAGATCAACTGAACTATGTGGAGTCGCCAGGTGGATGATTTCAACCTTCTTGTGTCTGACTGTTTGTCCACCATCAACAACCAGATCTGAACTTGATGTGTTTTTCTGAAGAAAGTTCCCCGGTAGACTCGCCAAAATGTTAACACTCTATAATTTCTCGGCTGAAGAAGAAATTGACGGAGGTAACTCTTTCAACCACTAGGAGTCTTGGATCTAGTCCTCCAAGACTGAAAGAGGGATCTCTCTGTATGATTCATCTTGGTTGGGAATAGGATATTAGGCTAGTTGTGAGGGATCGGGGTTTTTGGTTTTTAAATGGTTGGGTTGGGACAACAAGGAGGACCATTGGGCAAATGGGGTCTGCGCTTAAATATATTACTCACTCTCAGATCTAGACAAATATCCTACACAGGGAAAGGTAGTGGAAATGTTGGATTGAATTAAGTTTTAAAGGTGTTGATTAAGGAAGAAATAGGGGAGGAAAAAGCCAAGCAAAGCAGCAGTTAAGAATTCCTAAACTGATCTTTTAGAAGAGAAACATAAAGATTACCAAAAGTTCATATGCAAATTATTTCACCAATAAATTCTTCTCTATTACTATCCTTTGACAATAAGAATTCGAAATGATAACTGGAAGAAAACACTTAACATAGAAGAGAAACGCCACCAACACCTCGACACAAGAATCTTGTCAACAAATTTCCTATTACTGATCGATCATTTCAAGATTACAGAAAAAATCTTTCTAGAATAGAAAAACCCATAGTCCAACAAAGAAAATTACTTCCTTCCCAAGTCAAACTCCCCTCCTTATCTTTTACATAATGCCTGCTTAAATAACCAAATAATCAAAAAATGCCTCTCGTTTGTTGGAAATAAATTCGAATAAACTAAAATAACAATAGTTGTAATAGGTGTCCCAAGCCATTGAGGATGTTGTATTTGTTGGAATAAAACCTGGCATTGTTTCCAGGTGTCTCAAATGGATGAATTCTTGGTGTAGGAAAAACTTTGAATTTAGAATGCTAATTGATCCTAGGAATTTCCTCCCTGCCACCTGTTCATGATGTGATGGATTAGTGCCTTGATATTAGGGGTATCAAGATACACTCTGCCATTTGTCTTTGACTGATCTTTAAATTGTTGATTCTTACCTTAAAACCTGGGATTTCCCTTCACCTCTTGAATTTGAATGCTATCCTGGTATGAAAATCAAGGATATATGTTCTTGAAAGATCGGGATTCTTTGCCAATTTATGCTACATGTTAACTAATTTCCCATTAATTGCTTCTTTGAGATATAAAATTTGATCTCTGCTAACAAGAGTTCAACCATTAAATTGGCTCCTTAAAATCAACTAACCTCAAAATCCCAGATAAGTTTGAAATGCTGCCAACCGTTGTTGATGAAAGTCTTCAAGCTGTCTTACTTTGAGGCACTAATTGACATATCCACTAATCCTTTCAAATTTGATCTATCACAGTAGTCTTCAAAAGCCTCTTTATTTTGGTCACTGGAAATGAAAATCATTTCAAACAATTCTCCTCTTTCACTGAGTTCATTGTGTACCAGTTGAATCCATCAAACCAAATGGGCAAGTTTGGTAGATGTTTTCTTAAATATCCTTTGGCCACATATTCATGATGTGTCATATTCCCACCTCACAATGCACAAGTAGGCATTTTCCATGGAAAAAAGAGCATACTATCATTGTCTGAGATTAGAATCCAGACTCCTTGTTGTCATTTCAAGAAAGACAATGCAACTTACTGTGTCCAACTGTTACCACTTTGTGAGATTACACGGGAGATATTTGTAGCTTACGATGTAAAATTGAATTAAATTGAGGTGTCATCGATCTAACCTGAGACGAAAGAAAAGAAGAGACTAGAATGAATGCTCTGCTACCTTTAAAACATACAAATTGTTGAGACATTCTCTACCTGGGCGATGCCCCAACAATTGGACAACTTGGTCAAGGCGTGTTGTTTGCACATGGCATTTGATATTAATAGATGGCTCGTTGAGGTTTTTTTTTTTTAAAGCATTGCATGATTTGGGGAAATATCTCACATTCCTCAAGAAATAATGGCTTATGGTGTGTATATACATGATGGCCCTCCACCTATGTCGACATGTAGAGCACTGCACTATGCCCCCATGGGCTCCTCCTCCATGTGACCTGATATTTGGCATTTGATTTGATGATTTGTATGTTGGTTTGTGATGTGTTGGCGCTACTCTTTGACGTGACTGTGTGTTTATATGTAGATGCTAGATAGATTGTTGATATGGAGATTGGCTCCTAGCCAATGTTGATTTTTTGGTTAAAATTTGATATAACCTTGTGCCCTGTAACAGACCTGAGAGTCACTTTGGCTAAAAATAGACCAAAAGTTGAATGTGGCACCAAAATTTGGCTACCCAAAACAAAATTAAAAAAATGCAGAGCTTTTTTCCCACACAAAAACCTGATAGACCAGTGATGGAGGTTGTTTATTTTACGACATTCTAGAGAAGTGCAGATCCGAGTGCCAGACGAGGTGCTGAACGAAGTGTTGAACCATAATCTTTCTTGAAACGCATTCATTGATGAAGGATTTTTCCAATAATAATCTGGGAGATGATTCCACAATGTATATTAGTCAGAATACTAATTTCCCTATAAATTATAGGGTCCTAACAAGGAGCACTAGTGCACCAATACCTAAAGAAGAGCATCAATTCACCTACACCATATAGGATCATTGGTTCACCCATACCAAATAGGAGAAACAATATACAAATACAAAAGTGAAGCATTGATGTCTTTTTGGGCTATTAGCACTCTAGTGCACATGGGTCATGGAGCACCAATTTTTTGGAACCAAAGTGGAGCACTGATATATTTTGGGTTTTTTTACACTTGGGTGCACATTGGTATAGAAGCATTGGTGCACCTAGACCAATGTGGATCATCAATGTGTCTTGACCAATGTTTAGAACTGATGTATTTTTGACATGTTGTTGCTCCAATGCACTTGTAGCCATGGATCACCAATGCTTTAGATATTAAAGGGCACCGATAAAACATAATAATTTAGGTGCATCAATTAAAAAAACTTCTGCCAAAACATCTGGTTCCATGCCTTTGCTAGAAACCTAGTGCAACATAACAGTTTAGGTGTATCAATAAAAGCAAATCTGCGAAAACCTTTGTTTTCCTACCTTTGCTAGAAACCCGCACCAAAAATGGAGAAGGGAGAAGTGGTTCCACAAAAACATCCACTAATTGGTGTTTTCCTTGTAATTATTATAACTTTTATGTTATTCATGTAGAGCATGATTCTAATGAAGTAATCAACATGTCCAATACAAAGGATCTTGAGTGAAGAGAAAATGATGTGGTAAGTTTTCCCCTTAATTGTGTTATTTTCTCTACTTCTTGTATGTTCATGGATTTTTGTTATTTGTATGCATTTGTAGGATCCCTATTTCATATTTTCAATGTTCATGTCATGTTGACATTATGAATTTCCTCATGTTAAGCTAGCATCATTACATTTGTTCCTTGTGTATTATGTTAACCTTTTTTGTCTCATTAGCATTATTTCATTTATGTTGTCAAGTAGATGTTGTTAGTTTGTTATGCCACCTATGTTTTATGAAAGTAGCTCTACACTTCCTTTCATTGACAAGACAATGATGGCCTTTCTATCAGTGATGTTCAAACAATAAGTTTGGGTATGGTGAAACTATTCGACTATTTAATTTGAATCTGATTATCACTATTGGTAGTACTAGTTATTATTTTATGATATTGTCATCATGTATATCTATACAAATCATAATACGAATTTTAAAAATGTATATCATGCTCTTGGTTTCCCATGTCTTCATTAGATGTAGAATAAAATAAATTCGAATATAAATTTTCTTCAAAACCCTCAATAGATGTGTCATTAATTTTAGAATTTTGAATAAAATCATAACTTACCCAAACTTCTTTTTCATGAATTCATGAAGTGGATGAAAGAGATTCCTTCTCATGCTCTTAATCTTCATTGTTGGAATTGTGACAAGGATTTTCAATGACCTATTTATCTTCAATGGAGATGTATGCTTCTTCATCTTCACCTTCATCTTCATGTCTTTGGCCTTCAATAGGACTTTGAGCTCAATCTTCAATATCTTCATTGAAATCTTCATGTATGGGATTAAGAGGTGGCTCTTGATATTCTTCATCATCATTCTCTTAAGCTCTTGGTCTTCATTCTTGGAGGCTTGGGATGCTTCTTCATTTTCTTGTAGAGTTGCAATAACATCTTCAAACTTTTGCAAGTGAGGACCCCAACATTTGAAGAAGATTTTGAAAAGATATGCAAAAGATGAAATCTCCATAGGACCACTACAATATTTTACTCAAGACTTTTTTTCTCCTTCCAAATAATGTACAAACAGATTCATTAATAGATCATCATGCATTACATTGATTTCTGAAGCATATTGCAAGAATGATACAACATGATGAATAATGCAATGGGCATCACCATTAAACTTTGGAAGTTGTTCTAACCATTTTGGTCCAGAATAATGGTTTGGGTACCTTTAAATTTTCTCTACATCTAGAGCATGATATACTCATGAAATTCCCAAGGAGCCATTATTCTTTACAACTCTTCAACATGAAATACCAAATCTGAAAATAAAATATACAAGATATACCTTCATACTTTCCAAATAGAGATGAGTGGATTGACCAAGGTGAATCTTTGATGTCTTCAATTGTAGTTTTCTTCACCGACAAACAACAAGTATTCAAATCTGCAAAGATAAAAAGACTTATTCCCTCAATGGAGTCGTCAAGATAAGAATAGATATTCAAGAATGCACCCTCATCCAAAAGGTGTAGCTAATCTACTGATGTTTTCTAGGAAACAAACTTTATCCTCAACAATGGTGGGAAAATGTTTCCACACAATATCATACCCAAAATGTAAAGTCCAACACCTAGTTGAAGATTTGTGGAGCTAGGATGTTGGCCATTGTCACCTCACCAACTCTCCTTTGCACTTTATAAAAAGGGTAGACCCAATTCAAGGGGGTTTCCCTATGGTTGCTAGGCTCACTTTTTGTAGTATAGAATACGAGTAATGAGATTCTAAACAAGTACAACAAAAATCCTTCATAGCGATCTTTGATACACAAAATATTATAACAATACCCATATCTCACTCAAAGGTTCATGATTCCCTATAGACAACATGTTATTTGGTTTAGAGCATTGATTATGTCCCTTAATCCCTAAAGGATTCATAAATGACCCAAGGGACTTATTTTCCTCTCTTGACCATGGCTAATTACTTAATGCACATGTCCCTAGTGCAAAATATTTCATAATGGTACACATATTCAACTTGGAGGCCAAATATTTCCTCTAAAGGGATTATGTTGAAGGTNATGTTCATGGATATTGAGCCTTACAAATCCATTTATGGAATAAGGCCCTTATTGTCCTCCCTTTGTTATGGTAAATTCCTTGAGACCCATTCCTACTATGAAAAAACTCATTATTATACCCATATCCTACTTATATGACAATGATTCATTTTAAAGGAACTATGTTGTAGTTTGACGCCTTGATCATGGCCTATTAGATCAAGAATATTAACTTAGGTCCTAATTCCCTCGACTTCTAACCCAAACATGGTCAAGGCTCTAGTACCCATCCCTAATGCACAAAACCTTCTAATGGCATCCACATACCACTCTAATGATAATGATATCTTATATAGGGCATGTTTTGGGGTTTGTGGCATTGTCCATGGCCCTTGTAGGTCCCCAAAAGGTTCATTTATAGCCTAAGGGATTTATTGTCCTCTCATGCACATTATCAAGTCATTGAGGCCTATCCCCAGTATCCAAGGAATTATAGGAGAAACCATGTTCAACTTGGAGGATATGGTAATATTAATATTGTAGCCTAAAATATTAATACTAGAGGTGGGCAACAAGGACCTGTATGGGCTAAATCATAGTGAATGATAGTTTTTTTGATGCCATATTAACATAACCGATTATTCTTGAATAAGTGAAACTAGTTTTTTCATTGATATTCATAACTATATGAAGTTGTTGATTAGATATTATTTTGTAAGCAGTATGAAGATGTCTAATATTGATGTAAGTGCTTATATTTGATCATTCATTGGTATTAGCATCAAGACTTAATGGTGTCCACCCTTTGGAGGTTTTGACATGTATACATGTTATGCATTATTGATTCACATGTTAAATGGCATATTGATTGATGGGTTGTTTACCTAGAAGGTTAAGAGGTTGATAGATTGGTGATCCTTACCTTTATTTAGTGTATATGGGTTTAAATGTATTAACCTTGTTCCTAAGGATTGTCATGTTTAAAATTGAAGATACCTTTCATCCATAGTGTTGTAGATGTCTGGTAAGAGTAATTTGTCTTAGGGATACTATGAATGAGTTTGATTGATGTTAAACCAATAATCTGTGGTGATATATTTGTATTGTTAACAAAACTTAGTTGTAACCACCCTTAAGAGTCATGTATGCATTGAATGAGTAGACCTCTTATTTATGCAGAGTGAAGTTATTATTCATGAAAAGGATTGTATATGTCCATTAATTTGAATGCATGGATGTGTTTAATTGTTGAACATGAAATTGTACTTGTTATGCTTTGGATAATACCATTTTTAACTAGTTGTCTTCATGTTGAAGGTTATGCTATGTTGTTTACTTTGAATGATAGTTTTCAGTGGGTTGTATGCAACTCTTCATAATGAGCAGGTATGAAATGATCATATAGCAAGTGTGAAATAGTGTTATGTATTACTTGGTATAATACATATTTTCTCTTGTTGTTAGCTACCATATGAAAGAGAGAAACATATTTTAGTTATGCATTTGAAGCTTATCATGTGAATGATTGTGAACTTTCATATAATAGACTAGTCTTAAGTCTATTATTAATATTAATATCAAAATTGCAGCCCAATATATATATATATATATATAGAGAGAGAGAGAGAGAGATAGATAGATAGATATATTTAAATAAATTTGGGTCGTCGCCTATGCGACAACAACTTCTATTGATGCCATGGTTTTGCTATATAAAAAACAAAAAGTTATCGTCGCTTGTGCGATGAAAACTTCTATTGATGTGAGGGTTTTGCTATATAAACAACAAAAAAGTTGTCATCGTATATACGACAACAACTTCTATTGATGCGACGGTTTTTCTATATAAACAACGAAAAAGTTGTCATCGCATGTACGACGATAACTTCTATTGATGCGACGATTTTGCTATATAAACAACAAAAAGTTTTCGGCGCATCTGCGACCACAAATTCTATTGATGCGATGGTTTTTCTATATAAACAACGAAAATGTGTCGTCTCATATGCGACGACAACTTCTATTTATGTGATGGTTTTTCTATAAAAGTTGTTGTCGCAATTTAGATGAAATGTTGGTTTCAATTTGCCTATATTGTCTCTTTTGCGACGTTTGTTCAAGTTCGTCGCAAATTCCACGTCACATAAAATGACGTTTCAGAGACTCCATATTCTTCGCAATATCAATGACATAACGTTGCAATAGCGTCGAAACAACCATCGCAAAATGACCCAAATATGCTAGTGCTATCATCCATGTTGACAACATTACTAATGCTAACATAAGATATATGACTCCAAATGAGCTAATATGTTTTTAATACCGGCACAACATTATCTTATCTTGGAGAAAAGTATTATTTAACATCCATTCTACAATCATCTCACGTTCTTGCTTAAGATCAATTACTTGATTTGGCACAATTATAGGTGTGTTGCTTGCATGAGTTTCCTTCCTTAATTGTTCCATTGTTTGAAGAGATTGATTTTATTTTAATTGATGAGCATGTACAACATATTTTTTTCCTTCTTTGATTAAGTGATATTGATTTTGTTCCCTATATAATATTGCTTTGTGATCATACAAATAAAGATTGCCTAAGACCATTCCACATTCATTGAGTGGCACCACATCACAGGTTACCTCATCGAGAAACTTAGATGAAATTGAAAACTTTAATGGGCATTGATTTGTTATGTGCAATTTATGTTTGTTGATTATCCATTTAAGTGAGTAAGGCTTACTATGCATCTAAGTGTTTAATATAAATTGTTTAACCACTTCCTCTTAAATCAAGTTAGATTGATATCCACTATCTCTCAATGTGTCGACCTTAGTATGCCTCATTACGACCCTTATATGAAACAATTTACTTCTAGAATCAAATCCATAACCAATTTTACCTGTCAAACCAACTCCGGTGACTTTAGATTCATCACCTGAATCTAATCCCAAGTCTATTGGTCATGTTTTTGTTGCAATTGTTTGCCTCCCTTTCCTTTCTTTGAACCACTTCAGTCTCTTCTCGGGATGCAATTTCCATCAATGGTCATCATCATGCCATTATTTCTTGCAATACTTGCAAGAGAGCTTCTCTTCCTTTCCTGCCACTGAATTTTCTTTCTTTCCATTCCACTTCCTTTTTTCCTCTTTTCTCAAAGATGATTCCCCTGATACACCAACTCTTGTTTTCCCTGCCTGAATGAATGTTGCTTGAACAGAAACCTCATCAAGATTAGTAGGTCCAAACATAAATACAGTGTTTCGAATGTGTGTAGGTAAGCCTCATATATACTTCATAATATTTTATTGGGTATGTAAAGGAATGTCTAACATTAATTCCATCTTACGAAATTCATCGGTGTATTATTGCAATGTTTGTCCTTTTCTTAGTTTAAGACCTTGCCATTCAATTAAAGCCTTGACTTTATAAGTCGAAGGACACAATTTCTTTCTAAGTGCAGAAACAAAAACTTTCCATGATGAAAATACATTAACCACTTTTTGCGTGCCATTTTGCAACTTTATTTGCCACCAGATGAGTGTTGTGCCTGCAAGTCGAAGCGATACCAATTTGGTTTGAGTTTTCTCATCCTTGATTTGTTGCACACTACAATAAACCTCTGTCTATATGACCCAGTTATCAAGCCTATTTTCATTTAATTCACCATCATACATGGGTAATTCAAACTTCATATCAAGATTGAGTAAAGGAATATCATTTTTATGTTTATGGGAATGATTCCTTGCAGTGGACTCGGAACTTGTAGTTGAAGAAGAAGAAGTTGATCTGGAAGAAGTAGGTGAAGGAGGCATTTTAGGAGGATCCTATCTTTCTTCACTTTTTACCTTTGAAGATTCATCTAGAATTGGTCTCTTTCGATTCAATTAATCATCATATAGAACCTTCACCATATCCGACATGGAAAAGAAAGTCTTCCAAAACTCTTTCTCGTCATGAGAAAGTCCCTCTTCCAATGCAATATTATCACTTTGAGAATTTCTCTTTATCGATCCAATCTCAAGATTCTCTTCAACATTATCGCCTTGTCCACAATTTAGCTTTTCCCTGGTAATCATACAAAATCAAAAAACAACCATCAACTAGCTATGATACCACTTGATCCGAAAAGATCTTTTAAAGACTATGGTTGAGTTTTAAAAATATGAGTTCATTAACGATTTAAGAAAATAATGAAAGAGGAAGAATTAATGATGAAACATGGAAGCCATATAAAATATACAGATCTAGAAATAAGCACAAGAATCAACAAACCATAATAACAAAAGTTGATAACGGATTTCGGTAATATCGCCTACATATCTGGGCCTTTGTCTCAATGGGTGAGGATTTATTATTTATATTCAAAGATTCAAACGTACATCATAAAAGTGACAAAATGATTACAAAATGACTTGGTTCTGTTCTTCTATATCTCAAGAAACTGTCACAACTAATGCCACTGAAAACGGATCAACTAAGCTCCCGGAAATGGCCTTCAAAGTTGTTCTCCTCAATGGCTTCCCTACATAAAAATGGCTTTGGATTTACAATTCTTCGGCCATTTTCTTGTTCTGAACCTCTCCAAGGCTTCCAAGAGATTACGATTTATATAGGCCTGAATTTGGAAACAAACTCCCAACTTCCCCCCCAAGATATGGTCTCAACAATAGCTCCAAATCCTCCAATAATGGCCAAAATCTCTCAAAAATAGCTGAAATAACCATAAAAATCTTATTATAAGGTTTAAAAAACCCACTTTTGAACAAATACATGGTGAAGCCCCTGAAATCTGGGGCCCTGGTCATATGCACCTTGCCATGTGGTCGAGGGATAGTGTTGGTATGTTGGGTATCTCTGACTTAGGCTCTTGGTTTTCATGTGCATGGCCATATGTCTGTGGGCTTATCCCCCACGCACCCAAACTGTTAGACCCCCAGTCATTTTAGGTGTTGGTTACATGCCCTGGATAACGGGCTAGACCGGTCGACCAACGCTAACACCAAAATTCGGCTGTGCCATATTTTTTGGAGGTATGGTCACATGGTAATGATCAAATGAAGTTGCGTTGGGGGTGGGGTCTAGGCCCCAACCCTTTTATCTGCCGATGGAACCTCCACTCACATTCAAATATATGTTTTACACTATAGCTTACAAGTAACAATGTGGGCAGGCTAGTATCTCGGTCCTGCCAAAACGTGTCTCCTGGACAGGAGGTCACGAGTTTGACTCCAGTGGAGTCCATAAAATTTTTCCATATGCCAACCAATGGAGGGGTGCAACGTGGCACCATACCATTCTCTCAAAAAATGCCATATGTCAAACTAGGATTCATTAACCTATCAACAACATTTTCCCAGTCAGCATGCCACTATACTTTCCATGTCATTGTATGGTCATACGACCTTTACAGTCATCTGCCACGTCAACACTATACAGACTGTACAGACTACACAGTCATCAAAAATTTTTGTGTTTGGCAAAATGAACATAATGTGATATCTTTCGCATACGTTGTCTATTTGATCCCATTCAAGTTGTGTTTGGTTCGTAACGATGAGGCCTACACACACATCGGTCTTGAAGAGATTCTAAGAACTTTTATTTTTAGGCTTTCCTGGACCCATTTTGGTTTTGGGATCCATTTTGGATCACACCTCCCCACTAAGACCTTTCGCTACTCCAAAAGGATACTAACTAGTCATCAAGGGTGGGATAGGTGACCCCACTTGTTATATGTCTTTAAACTCTGTCCTGTGCACTTGTCTTATCAAGATCAACTGTAAAACAACCATTATAACTAACAACATATTGTTAGCCACTTGTACTCTGTCACATCTTACTAAAGACACTATCATCCATGTTGACAACATTACTAATGATAACATCAGAAATATGACTACAAATGAAATAATATGTTTGTAATACTTTCACAACATTATCTTTTCTTGAAGCAAAGTATGATTGAACTTCCATTCTACAATCATCTCATGTTCCTTCTTAAGATCAATTACTTGATTTGGCACAATTATAGGTGTGTTTCTTGCATGAGCTACCTTTCTTAGTTGTTCCATTGTTTGAATATATTGATTTTATTTTAAATGATGAGCATGTAAAACATATTTTCTTCCTGCTTTGATTAAGTGATATTGATTTTGTTTCCTGTAGAAGATTGATTTGCGATCATACAAATAAGGACTACCTAAGACCATTCCACATTCATTGAGCGACACCACATCACACGTTACCTCATCCACAAACTTAGATGGAATTGCAAACTTTAATCTGCATTGCTTTCTTATGTGCAATTTATGGCTGTTGCTTATTCATTTAAGTGAGTAAGGCTTATGATGCATCTGAGTGTTTAATCCAAATTTTTTAACCGCTTCCTCTTGAATCAAGTTAGATTGATATCCACTATCTATCAATGTGTCGACCTTAGTATGCCTCATTATGACCCTTATATGAAACAATTTACTTCTAGAATCAAATCCATCACCAATTTTACATGTCAAACCAACTACTATGACTTTAGATTCATCACCCAAATCCGATCTGAAGTCTATTGGTCATGTTGCTACTGCAACTATTTTCCTCCCTTTCCTTTCTTTTAACCACTTTGGTCCCTCCTCAGGATGCAATTTCCAACAATGTTCATCTTTATGCACTTCTTTCTTGCAATGCTTGCAAGAGAGCTTCTCTTCCTTTCTTTCCACTGAATTTTCCTTCTTTCCATTCCACTTCCTTTTGTCCTCTTTTCTTGAAGATGATTCCCCTGATACACCAATGCTTGTTTTCTCTGCCTCAATGTATGTTGCTTGAACAGAAACTTCATAAAGATTAGTAGGTCCAAACATAAATACAATGTTTCGAATGTGTGCAGGTAAATCTCCTATATACTTCATAAGAGTTTCTTGGGTATGTAAAGGAATGTCTAACATTCATGCCATCTTATGAAATTCATCTGTGTATTCTTGCATTATTTGTCCTTTTATTAGTTTAAGACCTTTCCATTCAATTAAATCCTTCTCTTTATAAGACAAAGGATAAAATTTATTTCTAAGTGCAGAAACAAAAACTTTCCATGATGGAAATACATTACCCATTTGTTGTGTGCCATTTTGCAACTTCCTTTGCCACTAGATGAGTGTTGTGCCTGCAAGTTGAAGTGATGCCAATTTGATTTGAGTTGCCTCATCCTTGATTTGTTTCACACTGCAATAAACCTCCATCTGTCTAACCCAGTTATCAAGCCTCTTTACATTGACTTCACCATCATACATGGGTAATTCAAACTTCACATCAAGATTGAGTAAAGGCATATCATTTTTATGTTTATGGGAATGTTTCCTTGCAGTGGAATGGGTACTTAAAGGCGGTGAAGGAGAAGTTTTAAGAGGATCCTCTCCTTCTTTAATTTTTACCTTTGAAGATTCATGTAGAATTAGTCTCTTTCGATTCAATTAATCATCTTATAGAACCTTCACCATCTCCAACATGGAAAAGAAAATATTTCGAAACTCTTTCTCATCATGAGAAAGTCCCTCTTCCGATTCCATCTTCTCACTTTGAGAAGTTCTCTTTCTTAATCCAATATCAAGATTATCCTCAACAAGCTCGCCTTCACCATGAGTTAGCTTTTCCCTGGTAATCATGAAAACTCAAAAACTAACCGTCAACTAGCTATGATACCACTTGATCCAAAAATATCTTTTAAAGACTATGGTTGAGTTTTAAAAACATGAGTTTATTAACCATTTAAGAAAATAATGAAAGAGGAAGAATTAATGATGAAACATGGAAGCCATATAAAATATATAGATATGGAAATAAGCAAAATAATCAACAAACCATAACAACAAAAGTTGTTAATGGAGTTTGGAAATATCACCTATGTCTCTGAGCCTTTGTGTATGTGGGTGAGGCCTTCTTATTTCTCTTCAAAGCTTCAAAATTAAATCATAAAAGTGCCAAAAGGATTAAAAATGATATGGATGTGTTCTTCTAGATCTTAGGAACCCATCACAACTGACGACATTGACAACAGATGAACTAAGATCCCGAAAATGGCCCGCAAAGTTGCTCTCCTCAATGGCTTCCCTCCATAAAAATGACTTTGGCTTTACAATTCTTCAGCCATTATCATGTTTTGAACCTCTCCAAGGCTGCCAAGAACCTATGGTTTATATAGGCTTGAAGTTGGAAACAAAATACCAACTTCCCCCCAAGATATGGCCTCAAAAAGAGCTCTAGATCCTCCAATAATGGCGAAAATCTCTCAAAACCGAATGAAATAACCATAAAAATCTTATTATGAGGTTTAAAAAACCCACTTTTGAACAAATACAGGGCACAAACCCCGAAATGTTGGCCCCTGTCATATGTGCCCCGTCATGTGGTCGAAATCTTGGCACGTTGGGTACCTTCGAATTACAATCCTGGTTTTCATGTGCATGGCCATATGGCCACGGGCTTATGCTCCACATGCCCAAACTATTAGACCTCAGTTGTTTTAGCACCTGGTTATGCACCCTAGTCGGTGGGATAGCTCGACCGACCAACGCTAACCCCGCAATTCAGTTGCGCCATAGTTTTTGGAGGTCCGATCACATGGTAATGGTCATATGCAGTTGTGTCAGGGGCTAGGGCTAGGCCCCAACCCTTTTATCCGCTGATGGAACCTCCACTCACATTCAAATATATGTTTTACAATAAATTTTACAATTAACAATGTGGGCGGGCTAGTAGCCTAGCCCTGCCAAAACGTGTCACCCAGACTAGAGGTCACAGGTTCGACTCCGGTGGAGTCCACAAAATTTTTCCATACGCCAACCAATGGAGGATTGCCACATGGCAGCCCATGACTGGGCCAGATGGAACCATACCATTCACCCAAAATATGCCATGTGTGAAACTAGGATTCATCCACCTGTCAACAACATCTACCCAGTCAGCATACCACTGTACCTTCCATGTCACTATATGGTCATATGGCCTGTACAGTCAATTGGCACGTCAGCACTATATGGACTGTACAAACTGCACAGTCATCAAAATTTTGCTTGTTTGGCAAAACAAACATAACGCGATAATTTTTTCATACAGTGTTTGTTTGATCCCATTCAAGTTGCATTGGATTTGTAATGATGAGGCCTATGTACATGCCCACTTTGAATCAATTATGAGAACTTTGATTTTTAGGCCTTCTTGGACCCATTTTGGTTCTGGGATCCATTTTAGATCAATGTGTATGATCCAGATTATTTTGAGAAAGAATATGAAGGAATAAATATAATAGAGGTATAACAAAGAAATACATAGATATATGGTGAGGAACACAGTAAGACAGTAAATCTCAAATTCTATTTGTGACTGTCGAAAATACAAAAGACTGTAAAATGCAAAAACACACAAGCTACCTATAGTGGTGGTATCTTATCTCTGAGAAGAGATGTGTCGAATAAGCGTGTTCACAATAATATGATTATAATGAGGCTCCAAAGGATTTTTTAACATAAATAATAAATGATAAAACTCTAAACATAAAAAAAATCTAACCCAGGAGATGAAGCGCCAAAAGTCATGTCATCCCTGATGGGGTAAGTTGGCACATCAACTTCCTGGGGTCATAAATTTTGCATACAATATCCCTTTTAGGCACATGATAGATCGTTAGAAAGAAACATCCAAGGAATACACATGTTGTCACACTATGGTTAAAACTAATAGAGTGGCCCTGTTTTGCGCAAAATATGTTGTTTATGGCCTCAAAATGGCCCTAGAAGTTTAGGACCTGAAAAACTGTAAAAAAAATAGTCAAAATATAAACTGGTCTTTGAGCTAGTAGAATAGGTGGGTGGACACCATTTTCCACCTAGATCATTCATCCCCTGTTACGAAACAATGGTATCCATTGCATCAAGTTCCTACATCAGATGAGGAAACTTTTGCTAAATCTAACCTCTAGTGAGCCACTTTCGTGATCAAGAAATTGCTTTGCTTTGATGAACCGATGGATATTTATAGTTTGTTGGCATGTTTCCTTTTTTTTCATGTCCATGATACAATCAAATGTCACCTGTTCAATGTAGGAAGGATTGTTTCTATAGGATCCAACTATTTGGTCCCATCCGAAGTGTCCAAGAGAGGTGGAAAATATGGTCGGAGCAGTTCCACATTAAATACCAGGTGCAAACCAAGGAAAGGAGGAATACTTAATTCAAAATAATTCTCATCCACATCCTTGGTGATGGTTTAAGGCCCATATCATAGTGGACGCAACTTATAGTGTGGTCCCGTGAGGTTCTCTTTCTACAAATACAGCCAAACCTTATCTCCCGCCTTAAATTTGTGTGGTACCCGATGTTGATCGCGACATTTTTTATACTTGGCATTGTCTTTCTACACAATATCATGAACTTGTTGTTGGATGTGTTGGATTTTCTAAAAAAAAAATGTTTCTTGATCAGCCTCGTTCTGGGCATGGGAGGAAAATCTTTTTTAAAGAAGAGGCAGTCATCCTCTTCCTTGAATGAAGCCGTATTTCTCAAGGTTTTTCTTGATTTATCCCTGGTCTCTGTTTCTTGCAGTATTTGGTCTAGGTCTGACAACAATTAGCTTTTTCTTTATCAAGATTTCTTGTGTTTTAGGGATTAGTGTTTGAGACAAGTTTTGTGAGTTTTTTCTGATTAACTTGTTTAGTATTGTCAGTAACTCTCTGTGAGCCATAGTAGACCAGAAGTTGGTTTTTGGTCTCATCTTGTCTTCACTTTTCCCTTTTGATTTCTTTGTAAGAAAAGAAAAACAATTCATTTTCAAGTTTCTTATTTTGAAGCATTTTAAAATTAAAAAAAAAAAAAAAAAACATCAATTTCTTGTTTCGTTAAGTAGTTAAGTTAGTTGTCTTTACTTGTCAGGAAGAAGAGTTCTTTCTTAAGTTCTTTATTGAATACTTAGGATTTTAAGTAGCTCCTAGTCGAGTGAAATTCAGTTTTGAGTTTTTTATTTTAAAAGATCTTAGAAAAAAAAAAAAGTTGGTTAAAGAGTTTTCAATTTGCAAATCTTTGTTGGTTGAAGAATAAGTAATTTTGTTTCCAGCATTTGTTCTTTTCTTTCATCTCTTTAAAAACACCATCAATTTCATTTCCATTCCTTTGAATTAAGAGAAACAACTTAAAATTAATGCTGAATTAAAATTAATCGGGCTTTCATGTTTGTAGGGTCTATCAACTAGATTAGGCTAAAGCCTTGATTTAGGTTGGAGAGGAAACTCTTCAAGGCTATAAAACAAACATAGGATTATGTGCTAGGGAGTGAAAAATTCCAGTAACATGGAAATTATCCAAGGGCCCCCTCTAACACAGGGGTTAAACACAAGGTCACGTGCAGAAAGCTAGAAGAGATAACCCCTCCAAAGTCGGACCAATTATAGTGGAGGAACGGATATAGAGGACTTATCTTGGGATTACGTTGATTGCATTTTCCAGGGATCTTCATGGGTCTCGAATCCATTCGAGGTCCTCATTCATATTCTGGAACACTTTCTTTTGATACCCTCGATAGGTTTCAGGATTGATACCCTGCTCATGGCGGTCCACCCGACTGTCGACTCTACCCGCCTGGTAGTTGTTCACGAGTTGGAAACTTAGTTGCCTTTGATTTTAGGGACTTGTACAGGTGACTACGAGGGTATACCGGGGTACCTAGGGAAAACATCGGTCCATGCTTTATAGAGTATACTTGGAGGGTTCTTCTGTGTTTGAGTTGCACTTGCACCGGTAAGTTTCTCTAATGTTGGTTGTTGTAACTGTTCTTCCAACTAGGAATAATGGTTTGCTTGCTGCATCTCAAAGGAAATTTTTCTAGTTCATGTTTTTGTCTTCAACATTAGAAAGCCTTAGTGTGTCATTGATATTCTCACAAAGAATAAGATCAAGAGCTCTAACTGTCACGAAGGCTTTTGGGCCTACCACCGGTTGACTTGGAGCCACCACCACCACTACGAAGGCGAAGACTTGACTAGGAAGGGTAATTTGAGGTGACCAAGCCACAAGAAGTTGTACCCAAGCCATCTCCGAGAGGAGAACATTTGTTTCCAGAGGGACCAACTATTTCTGACCTTGGAGCAGAAGCCCTCAGTCCGTATAACTCTCCAATCACCGAATTGTTAGTGCCACTTCTGATACAGATAGACCCTACTGAATTGTCAGTGCAAGAAACGATGGAAGCGAATGTTGCTACTTTGTCAGGGACTCCTCATACTCCCTCTATGGTTGCCACAACTGGAGGCATTCTTCCTCCTAACTCACCTTCGCAGGTCCAGACTAGTATGGTCTCGATTGCCTCTACCTCAGGCAGTGGTATGATTCCATTCATAGTGGCAATCACTGCACCGTCTACACAGAGTGTGACGGGCCCTCCGTTTTCATACGGGATGTCCAACTTTGACACGAACTCCATCCTTTCCTACTCCACCCTACAGAATTTGGGTCTGGGGGCAGGGATCTTGAACACTCCTCTGCAAGTCTCCATGGGGGGCACCTCATCTCCTTATAATGCTTTCCCTTACGACGGGGGTCATATACCTCTATCGTCTCCCTCACTCGGCGATGCTCCTCATCAACCCATCTGGCTGGCCATGAACTACAACATGTCTAGAGAAGGTAGTCAAGGACCTTGTTCTAGTACCACATCGATGGGTTATTTGTATTTCTATTTTTTCAGTTTGTTTGGTAACAATGCGTTCTCTTCAGCTACCATCTCGGCTGGGGAAAACCCTTGTTTTGGATCACAACATCCTGTGCAGGGTACTATTCCTGCACAATGGGGCACACACTTCTCAAGGACCTTGGAATCCATGGTAGGGATCAGTTCCCTCGTCAGGGATGTCGACCGGGGGCAACCCCTTCCATGGCCAATCGAACCACGAGAAAGGCTTAGTACCTATGCCTGTAGGATCTCTAGGGGGAAACCATTTCCATAACCTTTGGAACACAACATCAGGATCAATCCCTTCTTAGCCTTCAACCTCTTATTACAGGAGTTAATCGATGACATCTCAACTAGCACAGCATTCGAATGCTAGCTTAGGCCATGGTTTTTAACAAAACCCAGGCTAGCAACCTAAATTTTCCTGGAAACCTGGTGCCAGCCAAATCCCAGGTTCCTATCCTCTTGTACATACTCAACAACCTAATCTATTGTTTCTGGAAACTTTGCATTTTCCAGACTTGTCAAGATTATTGAATGACCCAATCTGTCACAATCCACGTTGGCCTACTATGCTGACCAAGTTTCCCTCAAACATTCCAAAGTTCAAGGTAATCCTAATGAAGATCCAAGTGATCATGTGACCACACTTCACTTATGGTGCTCGTCCAATTATTTGAGGGACGACTCTGCCCAGTTGCGTCTGTTTCAATGCACTCTTATCAGGAGTGCCGCAAAATGGTACATTGAGCTCAACCGCACAAGATACTCTACTTTTGGAGAATTGACAATGATTTTCTTAAACATTTTTAAATTACCTGTGAGATAAGATGATGGCATAGAACTATTGGCTAACTTTGAGTAGACAAAGGCTGACCATATCTCCGATCACATCTGAGAATGGCGACGTCGTAAGAGTTTGATTAAAGTACTAGTTCCACCAACATTCCTGCTAGAATGGTTCCTTAAGTCTTTGGTACCCCATATATCCAAGGATGTAGCAACGTCAGGGTTCTTTTCAGAGGAAGAAGAGATAATGAGAGATTAACAACTAGAGTTGATTTACTCTCAGTTTGGTTTTATTTATGAACTTTTTCCAGATGTGCCACGGTCTATTCTTGATAATACTAAACATAAGTCTGGACCACATATTGATGGCATTGTTGGTTCAGCACAAGAAAATCCCACTGATCCATTGTCAAACCAATTGCAACAATTTTCGATCTAGTAGACAGTGGCCAAACCAACTCCTAGTTTGGATGCTCCCCCTTCTCAAATGTTGGATGTACATAACGTGCAATCGACGAACCCAAAGGTCAACCAATAGACCAAAGGGAAGAAAAAAAAGTGAAAGAAGGGTAAGCAGGATAAGAAACCAACAAATAATGATGGTGGGAGCAACATAGAGAGAAAGAAGTCGAAGTATCCATGCAACCTTTGCACAGAAGACAACCCGACTCACCTGTGCCCTCAACTCGTGGAGGCCCAAAAGTTATTAACGCAACAACAACCTGTAGTGTTAACGAACCCATTTCCTCATGGGAAAAATTTAACTCAAGCCTCTACGAACATGGATGGGGGTATTCAGGGACCCCCTTCGTCGTCTAGTAATCCCTCAGCCTCAAATATCTATATGTTGAAAGGTGAATCTCACATAGCTATTAAGCCACATGATTACGAGACACCAAGTACTTTTGAAAAGGGTAAAGAAGCTAAAAAATTGTTTGTTCCTCTATAGATCGAGAGAACGATGGGTGAAAAATTGACATGCATCCCGAAAGGGGAATTCAAGAAGGCTTCACATAATCCAAATGCAAGGTCTACCCAAAAATACTATGTGGTGGAGGATTTGTCACAAACTCCTTGTGCGATGTTAGCTTTGGAGGTCCTCCAGAGCTGCCCTTCGCAGAGAAAGGCTCTGCTAGCCGCCTTAGGATCCATCGAGACATGTAATCTGGGAACTATCACGCTTGATACAACTGACTTAAAGCCTCCTCTCCCATACCATGTCGCATTTCATACAGTAGTGGCTCACCCCACACAATCGTCTACTCGAAATATTTTTCGTACGGTGGTTGATGATGGTGCCTCGACATGCATGATGTTGTTGGCATGTTGGAAGGACATTGGCCAACCCGTTCTGTCTCCTTCACCTAATCTTCCTACGGATTTATATGGTCATTCTTTTAGACTACATGGAATCATTCTTTCTTTCCCCATCCAGTTAGGAAGGAAGCTCGTGTGTGTCGAAGTTGAAGTGGTCGATGTGCCTCTTGACTACAACCTCCTGTTAGGAAGGAGTTGGACATATTCCATGCATGTAGTGGTTGCCAAATTTTTTCGGGTCTTGTTGTTTCCACACGAGGGTAGAATTGTGACCATTGATCAATTGTCATTATCCAGACCTAACCCTTCATCAGGGGCATCCACGGTCCCGATGATTGATAATCCATAGCCCGACGTTGTCAATGTGGGGGTTGGTTTGTGCCCACCTATCATGCGTACTTTTGATTACTTGCCTCCTTTCAGTGATGTCAAAATGATATCGGTTGTCCCCAACCAACCTAAGGTTGAAATATTTTCAGTGTCATCGTTCCTCACGACTAACTTTAATGACCCATGGATTCTTAGCTCTCCATCAACCATGATAGAAGGGACAAGGCACCATGGTATGTCCATTCCCTTGTCCACGGTAGAAGTTGCATACTCTGTAGTCCAACAAGCTTCCACTAACCTCGATCTGAATCCCGCACAGGAGTTAGACCCAGTTCTCAAGCCTTCCCGGGCTCAAGGTTCCCTTGCCACTACTGATTCCTTAGACTTGGTCTTACCCTCTGACGAGGAAATTTTAGAGGCATTGACTAGTCCATACAGACCCTGGGATGATATTCATCATAGATCATATTTCCTCCCAGAGTTAGGAAGAATAGAAGCATGATAATTTGTGTTGACTATGACTGGAGATAGGTCTTGTCCTATCAATCCCCTGGCTACACACACAATTTATGTCAAGGGTAATATGGAAACCGTCAATAAAACGATATCTATCAATATCTCCAGAACCCCTGTCATCACAGAGAATGTCTTTGTCAAAGAAGATTGTTCCCCTGAGAAGATTCAGATCTATATATATTTATTTAAAGAATTACGTGATGTTTTTGCCTGGTCTTACGAGGAAATTCTAGGCATTGATCTAAGAATTATCAAACATGATATTACAACATACCCTGGTGCAAACTTGGTTCAACAAAATCTTCATCCAATAAATTCTTGAAAAGCAATGACTATTAAGGCTAAAGTAGAGAAATTACTCAAATATGGTTTCATCTACCCTGTCCAATTGACTCAATGGGTGTCAAACCCCATTCCGGTAAACAAAATGCAGTGTATGATTCGTGTATGTATGGACTTCCATGATTTGAACAAGGCCTTTCCAAAAGATAATTTGCCCATCCCATTTATTGACCAGATTGTCGATGAATGCGGAGGCTACGAGGCCTTTTATTTCATGGATGATTTCTCGAGATACAATCAGATACAGATCAAATCCGAGGACCAACATAAAACAACTTTTATCTTTTCGTGGGGTACATTTTCTTATCATAAGATTCCTTTTGGCCTGAAGAATGCTGGAGCCAATTTTTAGTAGGCCATTTCTTTTGCTTTCCACTATCTCAAACACCTAGTCGAGGCTTATCTCGATGATTTAGCGTCAGGATCTCGTAAGAGAGTTGATCATCCCACACACCTATGAATTATCTTTGAGCGATGTTGCTACGATCGGATTTGCTCGAATCCAAACAAATGAAATTTTTGTGTGACGTTGGGTCGTCTGCTAGGTCTCATAGTTTCGACAATAGGGATCATGGTCGATCCTCTAAATGTTGAGGAGATAATTCAGTTGCCTCCCTCGTTCACAGTCCCTGAGATTCAACATTTATAGGGAAAAGAAAATTTTTTAGGGCGTTTCATCACAAACTATGATGATATCACAAAAGGGTTCATGCATTTACTAAAGAAGGACGTTCCTTTCCATTAGGACGAAGCCGCTCAGTGCTCTTTTGAAGCATTGAAACACGCCCTCACATTTCCCCCCCTACTTCGGCCACCCAATTATAATAAATATTTCTTATTGTACTTGGCTGCTACAGATTCATCCATCGGCATGGTCTTGGTTCAAGAGGATGATTTTCTTGAAGGGAACATGATTTACTACTTGAGCCGAGGCCTGGTTGGACCATGACTCAACTACTCCCATGTTGAGAAACTTGCATTGGCAGCAGTTCATGATGTCCAATGGTTCCGTCACTATATCCAGTTTCACAAGACTATTCTCATTGTTGTCTTGAATCCATTCCAGTATGTGTTGACATGACCTATAATCAGTGGAAACATCAGTAGATGGATAGTTATCCTTCATGAATTTGACTTGGATTTTGTTTCAGCAAAAGCCAAAAAGTCATTGGTCTTTGAAAAAATCATCTCGGAACTTCTGGTCGAGTCAGGTGATGTTATACCTGAAGAGTCGCCTACTAAATGAGATATGTTTTTGATCGCATCTTTAGACCCCTGGTATGGAGATTTACTAGTCTATCTCTAGACTTTGAACTATCCCACCTCTACATCTAATGATGAGCATCGACGCATACGCCATCAGGAAAAAAATTTCTTATTCTGTAAGACACTTTGTATCGTCAAGGTATAGATTACATCCTTCGTTGATGTCTCACCCATGAAGAAGCAGAACTCGTTCTTAATGACTGTGACACTGGAGCATGTGGTGGTCATTTTTCTGGGTTGGAAACAACACAAAATATTCTACGAGTCGGTTACTATTGGCTGACGTTAATCAAATATTTATTTGAATCGGTCAAGAAGTGCCACCAGTGTCATATCTTCTCACAGAAGATGAGGGCACATCCTGCTCCCATGTTTCCCGTCATCACAGTTGGCCCCTTCACCAAGTGGGGGATTGATTATACTACATGCCAACCCCCTTCATCTAGGGGGCACCATTATATCATCGTAGTAGTAGACTAATTCACCAAGTGGGTTGAAGCTATGCCAACGTTCAAGGATGATGGAGAGACAACAACTCTCTTCTTATTTAATCAGATAATAGAAAGGTTCAGCACCCCGAAGGAGATTTTAACTGATCATGGTATTCACTTTCAGAATAAAATAATGTCTTAGTTAACGTCAAAGATAGGGTTGAGACAATAACACTCATCACATTATTACCCATAAGTGAATGGTCAGGTGGAAGTTATGAATAAGTCACTCAAGACCATTCTACAATGAATGATCAATTCAACCAAGTCAAATTGGCATTTGATGTTATACTTGGCATTATGGGCCTACCGAATGTCTGTAAAGACTGCCACTGGTTTCTCACCTTTTCAACTTGTTTATGGGTTGGAATAAGTCTTGCCTATAGAATGCCAGATCCCATATCTTAAGTTGGCAGTACAGTTATTGCCAGACACTTCACCACTTGAGGAACGCTTATTATATCTCGAGCAACTAGATGAACAATGACATGATGTAGCCTTGGCTAATGAGGCTCACAAGCAGAGAGTCAAGTGTCAATATGATTGGTCCATTCATCCTCGTATTTTCTCCGAAGGTGACCTTGTCCTGGTCTATGACCAAAATAAGGCTCCCCTGCGGGAAGGCAAGTTCAAACCCATGTGGTTCGGGTCGTTCATTATAAAGGAGGTATTAAAGAAGGGAACTTATCATCTGGTTGACTATGAAGGGAAAGCTTTAGCAGAGCCTAGAAATGGGCTCTACCTAAAGAAGTATTACTTGTAGGTGCGTCTCCTTGGGTGACTTCTTGTATATATGTATAGTTTTTATACATTTTAGTTTTTGTCTTTTGTTTTATGGATGTGTCATTTTTTGATGTCAAATTTTTCACTGTGGCAGATGTCAAGTGAATCAGATGTGTTCATTGGATTCGCGGACGGTGCTAGTCGACACTCTCAGAGGCTTGCTTCTACAGCTTGGGTGATCTTCACACCTCAAGGTCAATTGTTATCTTTTGGAGGTATCTGTTTAGGTGAAGCCACGAATAACGTCGTTGAATACAGTGCAGTAATATATTTTCTTCGTGACACCTTGTCACATGGTATCTCTTACCTTTGGGTCTACTTAGATGCACAATTGGTTGTGTCCCAGTTAAATGGGGTTTACCACATTTATGATCCTACTCTACATCGACGATTCCTTAGGGTATGTCTCTTAGAACATTGTTTTAATTACATTACATATATTCATGTTCCTAAGGGATTGAATCAAATGACAAATACTCTAGCTAATCAAGTATTAGATTGGCATATTGCACACATGTAAGGAAAAGCACACACATACACATGTAAATACATTTGTAAATAAATGTAATCCATAAGACATAAAAAGATGTAAATACACACACATATATATATATCAAAAGTCTCAGAGTACATAGGTGGGTGCAAGCACCTCAAAAATATGTCCAGTATACGTCACAGGGCTTATGCCCTCAAAGATATACAAACACGTTCCCTCGACACATAAGTGGTCCATCCTAAGCTTAGGGTGGGGCCTATTGGCCCTACCGTAGTGAACCATGATGTTTTCCAAATTCCGAAAGAGTTGGACCCAAGTCCATGGCACCCCAACTATGTGAGGTTGCATCGATGGTGGAGATCCTCGATCTCTACCATAGGCACTGCGCGAGTGAGCACGGTGAGTTTCCGCTCCACCCATCTCAAAACTCTCTCAACCTCTCCGTCTAGAGGTCCCCCTACTATTTTTTTTGCTGGTCTGACAGTTGTGGCTAGTCCTGCCTCTGGTCAAGGATGTCACCTAGTCCTCAAGAAGTCTGTTGGACACACTGATCCCACATCTGTACATAATAGATACATAGTTGTTAGATACTTTGGTACACATAAAAAATGATATATATAAAGAAATTAAAAACTAAATAATAATTAAAAACAAACATACCTATCTCTCCTTGTCCCCAGAAGGTATAGTCATGTCAGGATCTCTGGAGAAGTTGATCCCAGCATAGGGGTATTCCTCTATAGTCGGAATCTGCCGAGACCACCAATCGAAAAAAGAATCTTTGAAGGCCTCAATGGTCCTCCCTCCCTCTTGTTGTGACAACAACGCCACCCATTTTCACACTGCTGGGAGAGAGGCCAGGTGTCCACGTACTGTCTCTCGTAGACTAAGACTGGGTACCCTCTCGAAGAAAAAGGAAAATAGAACAGTCCCAAACTTGAAGTTTTTGTTATTCTGCACATGAAACTTTGCCAGTTCTCTCTTCATGAAATCCATCATAGTTGTGCTCCAGTTGAACACTTGTGCATTTAAGCACTTTACTACACAATGCATGTGCACCTAGGAGGCCTTATGTAAAGCCGCAGATCCATTGATCCACCCAATAAGTAAAACTATCACTTGCAGTGATAGGTTGTAAATCTTGTGGATTGACACCTCAGAACCCACTTTATCTGTGCCAGTCTCATAGTATAACCCGATCAATTCAGCTATGTTGTGAGGCATAGGAGGAAAAACAAGAAGGTTGGTTGGTTCCCCTCTCCTTGAAAGGCCAGTCAGAAAATAAGTATCCTCGGTCGTTGGAGTCAACGATTGTCCCTCGAGCATAAATGCCTCAATGTCTGGGTGCCAGTGATCTACCAAGGTGTTCAGCAGCCTGGGTTGTGCCCTCATGAGTGGACACTTGAAGAATTTCAACAACCCGCATTATGCTAATAAGACAAGAGAAACAAGGTCTTCTGCAACCAAAGAATCAATATCTTCATGCTCCCTTTCTCTCCAATGGACATACATCCTGCAAAGTGACAAGTTCAAAAGAGAGTTAAACTCTTTCCTTTCAAAATTGTCCATGTGTTTGAGGGTGTACGCAGGTTGTGTTGAGCACAATCACATATGAACGCGGGCAGGTTGTTTTTTGCCCGCAGGCATAAACATATTTTCCTTGGACAGCCCGCGTACATGCAGGGCCACACCCTTTTTAAGAGTGCACGCTCCCTAAGAAAACTAAAATGAACAAAAAGGGAAGTATTGAATTGCAAGAGGGGTTGATTTATACTTGCTTGCTCCAAGAAGAAGTTTGTTTCATCCACTGAAGCTCCCATAATCAACTTTTTTAGCAAAGGGGTATTTTTGGCTTTTTGGTCAATTCTCAATTTGCAATGGTGATAATGAGTTGCCAAGCTTCTATTTATTAACTTTTTTGGCATTTTTTGGCATTTTTTGAACCCTTTTTTCGTTTTTTCTGGCTTAAAAATCGTTTAATATGGCTCTTGAGTTTCTCTTTGGATGTTACAACATACTCCACTTTTGGTTTGGGAAACTTTTGGAATGGTGGGTCACTTTCTAAGGTCCTTTGGTAAAAGTTGTTTTTCCAACTATTTGCATTTAATTTAGGATTCCACCTCCACTTGTTGCACCTTGTTGTCTTTTTCTCTTGACCATAGGATCAACCCCACCGAATTGCGACACAGAATCATTATTACTTCTCTATAAGTGTCATAACTTAGTGGTAGAGACTACCCTCACATGGATGCCCTAGGTAGATCCTCATTGCATTTTGGTGTCTGTTGAGTACATTTTTATGCTTCCTTTTTACTCTATAAACTACACTTTTGCCTCTATATCCATCCATTTTGCCTTCCTTTCATTCCATATTTTCCATAAAACAAATTATGCAAGGTATATTTATCATTTTTTATCTTAAGAATTGAGTTTTCTAAATTTTGGCATTAAAATTGAAAATTTATCAGAAATTACACGATTTGACTAAATCCCGTAATTGCTTCTAGGTTTGTGTACTTGCAGGACACCTAGGTGAAATATAAGACTTGGGTTATGATCCCTGATGTACAAGGATGGATAATGAGCTATCAGCTTCAAGATCTGATCCTTCTAGATGTCTGGTCAACACTGGTCAAACATGGCCACTTCAGCAAAAAATACCATGTTTTAGCCTTAAATCATGGACAATTTTGGATTTTCGTGGGATTTGGTCATATAGTATGGATATGAAGGGGGAATTCGACCTTCCTAGAATATATTATGGATCTGATCATGATATTTAGGATATTTATTCGCATTTTTAGTTTTAAAACTCTTGTATAAATACTCTAAAGCATAGACTAGTATGACAACCTTGAATGTGAATGAAGAAACTTTGGAATTTTCAATCTTGAGATCAGTTTTGCATTGTTTTCCTAATAATGCCTATGATATGATGATGTGAATGTTGTTGGAGCTCTTTCTTAGCTGAGACAACTCAAGTGTACAAGTGAAGCATTGGAGGGCCCCCTTTGCCAAACTAGTACACTCTTTCTTTATGTTCTTTTCAAGTAATCTTTGATACATGTTTTAGATTAGATCTTGTTGTAGATGAGTTTTATTCATATCTTGTTGTAGTTAGATGAATTCCATAGCTAAGTCATATTCTTAATGTTTCAAAGCCTTACTCGTATTGTGAATGATTTCTTGAATAAGAATTCAATGTGTGGTTTGCCTTCAAGCATTAAGATAATCATGAATGCTTTTTGAGTTATTTACGCTTTCAGTACTTTTGATTTAAATTGATGATAGTTGCTAATGAATGAAAGAAGACAATTAATGCATCTCTTGAATAAAATTTTTGTCCTTCTAGCATTTTGATAAGTCTTAGAACTAGTTCGAAGATCTCTTGAATGCTTATTGTTGATACTCTTTAGGAAAACAATTGGTTATTACTGTTATGAGATCTATGAATAGGACTTCTAAACAGAAGCTTAGCATCTCTTCCATATTCAACCCTTAGAATAGGTTTTGGTTTATTCCCATTAAAGAATAAAAAGTTATCTCTAAATCCATATATTTTGGATGTGCCTCTAGATCTTACAAACACTAGATTGACAATCATTTGCACTCTAATTTACATCAGTAGATTGGAACCTAATAGTGTCCATGCCATCGCTAATGACCATAGGCCCGGGAGTCCTTTTAGTCTTGCCTTGATTACAAGTTTGAGCCTTCACATAAATGATATATTATTACTTTTGGCCTCACCCTAGAGACTCCCAAAAAACAAATGGGTCTTCTTTTAATCCCTTTTCAGACCCTCTAAACATGAAAAGATTTCTGAGTGATCTTGTTTCTCTTCACGCTCGCCAAACTAAAATTTGAAGGAACGTTTGTCTGACGGTAGTTTACCCCTTTTTTGGTTAAGATGGTTAATTTTATGAATAAAGGTATACTCTAATAACTTCGGCTCGCTAGAAGAGTATTCTCAAGTATAAGTTTAACCCTTTTTCGGGCCTCAGGGACTAAATTTATGAAAAAGGAACCCCCACGAAATCCATAGTTAAGCTCTTTTTAGACTCCCTAAAAGTGAAAATATTTTTGAGTGAAAATATTTCTTCACACTCGTTAAACTGGTCCAGAATAACATCCATTACGGATTCCATAGTTAAGCTCTTTTCAGACTCCTTAAAATTGAAAATATCGTCGAGTGACCTTGTTCTTTCATGCTCGTTAATTGGTTCAGAAAAACATCTACTGGCATGAGTTTACCCCTTTTTCTGGCTTGTAGATTAAGGAGGAAAAAGGTATGCCTCGGTAGATTCGTCTCACCGGGAGAGTTCTCCTCAATAAATTTCACCTTTTTCAGGCTAAGGGGACTAAATCTAGAAAAAGGCATCGAGTCCATAGTTAAGCTCTTTTCAGACTCCTTAAAATTGAAAATATTTTCGAGTGATCTTGTCTTTGTCACACTCGTTAAAATGGTTTTGAATATATGTCTTTTGAATGCTAATATATCCCTTTTTCAAGCCAACTAGACTATATTAGAAAAAGGTACCCCAATGGAGTCTTCTTTTGCACTTTTTCAAACTCTTTAAATATTAAAAACCACCGAGCTTACCTTCTCTGGGCTCGTTTAAAATTACATTGAAGGACGTTATCATTGTGTCCTATTAATTGCATTTTCATTCCTACATCTTTGGCCTAATGTCAGATCCATGTTTCTCTCAATTGAACCTTTGAAGCATGCCTTATATGCAAGCCTTGTAGCACTTTGCCTCTGCATCTTGACACCTTGACCCATGGAGGAATTTTCCTGAGTGTCCTTTTCTTGTACATGTCTCCTTTCTCTGATCATTAGTGTGTTCCTTGCACTTGGAACTAGTATGTTTGCAACACTCATTCCTACTTTGTAACGTAGCATTATTTTATTCTTTTTCAATCTTTCCAAAACTATTGAAAAAGACAAAAAAATCAAATATACCCCAAAAAGAGGATGTAAAAGTATTTTCTTTTTATGGAAGCACAATGAGTCTCCCTTGGACAAATCACATCCTTCCATTTGTTCGTCAAGCTTTGGGATTTAATATGACCTTAGGAAGTTGTTCTCATAACATAAAGTTGTTTCCTCCTCTGTTTGATTATTCTTCCAAAGATATGGAGAGTTTGCATTGCCTCTTGCATCGTGAACTTATGTCAGTACCATGTTGCTTGATTCTCATCATTCATCATGCTACTGTCCAAGGGAATTTTTACCCAACTTGAATCATCCCTTCTGTATTTTGTCTCTTGTCCTCATGCCCGACCATCCTGAAAGTCCAATCAAAGTCTTTGTTAGAAATCAATGAAGTTCTTTGCCTGATCAACGAGATCCTCTTATTTGTTCCTCGAAAAGTCGTTGAAGACCTTTAGGTAGTGAATTCATACACTCACATTACACTCCTACCTGAGTTTTGAAGATCTTGAAGTTGTTGCTCAAGCTTTGAAGGGCTCATCTCCAGCCATCATGCATCATTAGCTTCTTGAAGATGGGTAGTATTCATGTATATATTTCGATTTTGAGTTGTAGATCCATTGTGTAATTCTCGCGGCTACACTTTATATAGTCATATGACATGGATCTGTAGTGTATTTGATTGGAAGCCATGATTTATTTCATCCCGAGCATGGGTATGCCTGCCTCGGTGAGACAATTGTTATTTTGTAGATGGCACCTCCCAAACTCTGGTCCTAGGATCACTCGCTTCGTACGTTGGTAAAGATTTGTAATGTATTTCAGCCATTAGATGCTCTTCTAACCTCACACATTAGGGAGAATCTTTTATAAACCTAATTTTCACAATACATGCATACCTGGCATCAGGCCATCTTACTTTCCATTTTTTCCAAGCTATCATTGAAAGCTCTTCTTAAACAACACTTTTTTTGAAGATGTACGCACCCTGCACCATTACTTCCCACATATGTACGCTTTATACACCACTACAACTCATGTGCGTATGCTAGTTGAACAATTACAGCCCGCGTATACCCCCAAAAGTTGCAAAAAATAAAAATTTGCAAGGGAATACGGGCTTTTGGGTAGTTTCCTAACTAATTGACAGCCCATAGCCCATCACCCAACCGAATAACTATCTTTTTGGCATATAAAAGAAGGTGTTTGGGTCCCATTCCAAGGAGAATCATGAAAGAAGTGAAATTCTGCAAATTTCTTAATCCCCCCTTGCCCCAAGAATTTGCAGCTACATTGTGAGTTTTGAGCCAGAATTCCCTATTCTAGCCTTTTTCCTCCATTACTAGCCTAATCCATTTCCTAGAGAGAGATGAAGAAGAGAAAGATACATGGAAGAAGTTGGATCTTGGTGAAGAGGAGCCCAAGACCGAGTTCGAGGAGCAGTTGTCGATCTCATTTTGTAAGTGACTTTGTGAGATTAATATAAAGAAGTTCTTTTTCCATCCCGCCACATGATGTGTTCAATCTTGATATTTGATTTACATTTTGTTATGACATATAACCCACTAATTCATACATAGAATGCATGTTCGTAGTTTCATTTTTATCTTTTGGTGAATGCAGGTCAGCCTTGGGAGGATATTTGTAGTTGAGAAGCAACCGAACGCAAAGGGATCAACACCGGACGCGGATTTTAAGGTCAGACTACTGGATCCCTATACTTTGTACGTTATGCATGAAAGTGGGGTAATGTCAGGATAGTTGTTAAAAGTAAGAGACTTTATATGGTTATCTCTGCCTGCACTTTAGAACCCTAGTGTAGTCGGTAGGGGGGTTTTCCCACTATAACAGGTAAGTTGGCACATCAACCTCCTAGGGTTGTAACTTTTTCATACAATATCCCTTTTAGGCACATGATAGATCATTAGAAAGAAATATCTGAGGAATACACATGTTGTTGTCACACTATGGTTAAAACTAATAGAGTTACTATGTTGTGCCCAAAAAATGTTGTTTAGGGCATCAAAACAGCCCCAGAAGTTTAGGACCCGAAAAACTGTAGAAAAACAGCCAAAATAGAAACTGGTCTTTGAGCTAGTAGAATAGGTGGGTGGCCACCATTTTCCACCTATATCATTCATCCCTCATTAGGAAACAATGGTATCCATTGTATCAATTTCCTGCATCATATGAGGAAACTTTTGCTAAATCTAACCCCTAGTGAGCCACTTTCCCTGATGAAGAAATTGCTTTGCTTTGACGAACCGATGGAGATTTGTAGTTTTTTGGCGGGTTTCCTTTGTCTTCATGTCCATGATACAATCAAATTCCACTTGTTTGATGTAGGAAGGATTGATTTATATAGGGTCCAACTATTTGGTCCCATCCGAAGTGTCCAAGAGAGGTGGAAAATATGGTTGGAGTAGTTCCACATTAAATACCAGGTGCAAACAAAGGAAAGGAGGAATACTTAATTCAAAATAATTCTCATCCACATCCTTGATGATGGTTTAAGGCCCATATCATAGTGGACAAAACTTCTAGTGGGGTCCTGTGAGGTTCTCTTTCTGTAAATGCAACCAAACCTTATCTCCCACATTAAATTTTTGTTGTACCCGATGTTGATCGCGGCGTTGCTTATACTTGGCATTGTCCTTCTACACAATATCATGAATTTGTTGTTGGATGTGTTGGATTTTCTCAAAAAAAATTGTTTTTCGATCAACTTCGTTCTGGGCATGGGAGGACTCTTCCTATGTCAGTTAAATAGGTATAACTATGTCAATGGGGGCCAATGGTTGGAACCATAAAGACACCTAAAAAGGGTTGTGGACAATAGAGTTGTGAAGGGATCTATTGTAGCTATGTTGAACATAAGGAAGGATTTCATTCCATGTGTGTGGATGTTTGTAATTATACATATTTAGGATATGCACAATCATCCTATTGACTACCTTTGTTTGTCCATTAGTCTGTGGATGGAAGGCATTCAATTTGGTGAGCTTGGTGTCCATCATCAACCATAGGTTGGAAAAACAAATTCTCATGAACCTACTATCTTGATTGAATATAATATTTTGTGAGAGACCAAAATGAACCCAAACATGTGTGAAGAAGAGCTTAGTGGTGGACTCAACTATGATGCTCTTCTTGCAGGGTGCCAAAATTTCCATCTTAGAAAATCGATCAATGACCACGAAGACACAATCATTCCCATGCTTGGTTGAAGGTGTTCTAGACATTTAGTCTAGGTATATGGATTCCCAAGTATTATTCGTAGTAGGAAGAGGGGTGTATTTCCCTTGTTTCTTGATGGTAATATTGGAAATGACATAGGTAGTGCAGGATATGATGTACTTGCAAGCATCTTGTCGAAGCTTTGGCCAATAAAAATTATTTTGCAGTACTTCCACTGTCCTTTATACACCAAAATTTCATGATTCCTGGTTGTAATGAGCTTCTCAGATCAACTTGGCATGCTCACTTGAAGGAATAAAGAGATGGATTAGATGGCATAACAATCCATCCTGGAGATGAAAGTAGAGAATATTTTTCCTACTCTCAATGTTTAATAGGAAGTAGCGAAGTTAGAGTCATTATTGTATAATTGTGCCCATCTATATGTCTCATGTCCACAGGAGTTAAGAACCGTGGTTAGCGCTGTCATCGATGAACGACTGAGGAAATATGTGATATGGTTGGTGATACCATTATTGTACTTGATATTCAAGTGGAATTTCTACATGTATGTGGACCACTTCTAATGGAGTTCATTCTGTAACTTTCCATGTATCTGTATGAATTTCAGAGGCCTGTGATTAGTGTGTATTATCATTTCCTTCCTTAGAATGTGTTACTTCCACTATCGACATGTTTGCACAATGGAGTACATATATTTTTCATAGGTGGGGTATCTTTGAACAAAATTAGATATATTTTCATTGTGATAGGATGTTGGATTCCCTTGATGAGTGAGGATTGCACCAATAGAATAATCAGAATCCTCTGTCTCAATCTCAAATGGTTGTTGCAAGTCTGGTAGAATGAGGACTCGTGTTGAGTAGAGGAGGAATTTTAAATCCTTTAATGTTTTCTGTTGGGGCATGGACAACACAAACTTGGCCTTTGCACTACCCTTTGTCACCTATCTTAGGGCCCAAGAAATATGAGAGAACCCCAACATAAAACGTCTATAGGATTTGGTGAGGCCCAAGAAGCTGCGGAGCTCGGTCATTGTCTTCGAGACTGGCTAATCATGGATGACTTGGATCTTGTATGGATCCACATGTACACTCTGTGCATCCATGACATATCCAAAATATTGGATTTGTTGCATGCTGAAGGAACACTTTTCCAAATTTGCATATAACTTTTGTTGTCGTAGGGTGCCCAATACCTATTGAGTATGCTCCAAATGTTCCTCCTAAGTTTTGTTGAAGATGAGAATGTCATCCAAATATACAACCACAAAGGAGTTTGTTAATGGCCATAATATATCATCCATCATCCATATGAATGTGGTTGACGCATTGGTCAAGCCGAAAGGCATAACCAACCACTCAAAGAGGCCTTCGTTAGACTTGAAGGTTGTCTTCCACACATAATTTTTCTCAATGAACACCTGTTGGTAGCTTGACTTCAGATCAATATTGTTGGAAAAATTGGCTCCCTTTAGATGATAGATAAGATCATCAATTTGAGGAATTGGGTGTCGTTTCTTGACTGTGATATTGTTTAGGGCTCTGTAATCAATAAAAATTCACCATGTCTAATCCTTCTTCTGTACCAGGAAAATTGGGCTCTCAAAGGTGAGGAGCTTGGTCTGATGTTGATCCAGATTATTTTGAGAATGACATGAAGGAAAAATATAACCGAGATATAACAATGAAATACACAAAAATATATAAGAGAACATAGAAATATAGTGAAACTCAACTTTTATTACTGAATAAGATAGAAAAACATTGTAGAACACAAACTGGAAAAATGGGGTAGCTTATCTCTAAAAAGAAAAAGATGTTGGCTATGATTCTTTCACAAGAAGATTTACATCACACTCCATTGCCTGCTTAAAGGGCCTCCTTCACCTCAATTATATATGAGAGAGTGGGAGGAGAACAATTCCTATGATGCATGTGGGATAAATTGGACTATGTTTATAAAATTTCATAGGCATGTAAAACACTAGGACTTCTCGGGCACTCACCCATCACAGTACTACTCTAGCCTAACCGCACTTAACTGTGGAGTTCTAATGGGATCCAATGAATTAACACTATGTTGTAGGAATGTACATAAGACCACTAGGAAATCATTACATGATGTTTGTAATTAACAAATGAAGATGAAATTGCATTCCATTCTCCATCAAAATGGTGAATATCATGGTTTATCAAAACCACGGGCTCAAAATGGTAATTCAATGGAAAAGGTGGATGACCACTGAGATCCATATGGATCATTCATTCCCCCTTAGGAAGAAATGGTCCCCATTTCATCAAGTTCCCATGGGACATGGGGAGACTTCTGCTAAATCTGAACCTTGATGCTTTTCTTGCCTTGCTGAAGAAGTTTCCCTTCTTAGCTTGTTGAAGGTTGTCATGAACCTATTGTTGGAGGGGTTGGATATGTTCAACCAATTTGGATGCATGATCTACCTAAGTATGGGAGGACTCTATCAATGAATATGCAACATGAAGAGTATGAAGGGTTCTTTTATAACCTTGCTTGACGCGGCAGTGTGGAGGCACCCCCGTAGGTGCAACAAGAACATCTTGGTACTCTTATACAATCTGGTCGATTTAATTTTTATGGATAGAAAGGTCTTGGGATGAGACTGCAGTGGTTGAAGTTTCCTTCTATTCACCTTCTAATCGGATTGTGAAGAGGCTAAAACTTTCAGTATGAGAGATTACTTTGTGGCATTGTTTTGGTGGGACAGTAGTCAAAACTACCTCTGGTATCCTGTATAGATGACCCCCTAGAGTAACAATGAAGCTACAGGGTCGAGAATCATAAACAACATGAAACCTCCACATATATGGTTGGCCTAATAAAACATCACAGAATTCCAGTGGAGAAACATCACACAATACCTCATCCTTGAAGGGCTTGATTCCATAGGACAAGTGACACTACTAGCTGACATGAAGATCTTGACCCTAGCGAAGCCACCCGATGTTGTATGGTTGCAGATGTGGGTTTTTTGGCAAATCCAACTTCTTGACAACCTCTATTGAGATGATGTTCTTTTGGCTTCCTCTATCAACAATAAAATGCAGTGGGGTCCCCTTCACCCACATCTGTGAATGGAAGAGTCACTCCCCCTCCTTAGGATCCTCTTCTGGTTGGATTGTTGCAGTTGCGGAAAAAACAGTGGGTTTTGCATCAATGATCTATCTCATTTTATTGTTTTCTGAATCAAGGTCCAAGTCAAGTTTCAACTCTTTGTCTTTGAGCTCAACCACCAATGAATGTATTGAGCGACATTCATCAATGTTGTGCCAAGGGTTGTTGTGGAACTCACGCCACTTTCCAGTGTCTTTCCTAGAATTTTGATTACCCTTATTTTCCTACATCTAGGATAGGCTCTCTTGAGGTTGGCCTTCCTTGATCTGTCCATGCTTCTCCCACTTACTCTGCTACTTGAATTTCTTCTCAATTTTGACTGCATATTGATAAGAAACTCCCAGTGAGGATATGTCTAAGAAATCCATCTTTGTTTGGATGTACTTGTGTAGACCACTGCAGTACTTCAAAACTAGGTGACGCTCAGAGTCTTTGATACCCATATTTGAGCACAAGGTATGAAATATGTTGGTGTACTCAGACACCATCTGGTCTCTTTTCTAACGTAGATTTGTCCATCTCATATATTGGTCATCATAGTTTTTAATAAGGTAGAACTCCTCCTTTAGGGAATATACAAAGGTCGCCCAAGTGGGCTCTCTCCCAACTAGTGTAGATTCATATGTGGTGTACCTCTCCTAGTAACCTTCCCACCAAGATCTGACACGGGGAAGGGATTTAAGGAGCGCGAAGACTATATTTTCACCATCGGAAAATTTTTGGATAGAGTAATAACCTTCTAGAATATTCAACCATTTTGCTAGAGCATCTGCATCTATCTGGATTTTAAATAAGGGGATATCAAAATTGACTTGTACCTTGAAGGGTGTCGCACTTGTGAAATGGTTTCTTGTTGAAGATGCCTTGGTTTCCGCCATCGGTGGTCTTTGAAGGATCTGAGAGAAGTTTTCCATCATCTCATTCCTTTGTCGCATGATATCTTCCTCGAAAAACATATTGAAAGGATCTCCTTCTCTGTCATCTCTCTTTTCTTCTGCCATGGGAGGTCTCTTGGGCTAGCGAGAGTGGTTTTCCTCAATTGAAACTATCTTGAGAAACATATCTCTATAACCTGACCTCATCAGGGAACTTCTCTGAGAAATTACAAGGAGCAGACTGCTCTGATACCACTGATCCAAATTATATTGAGAATGACATGAAGGAAGAAATATAACCAAGATATAACAATGAAATACACAAAAATATAGTGAAACCCAACTTCTATTACTGAATAAAATAGAAAAAAAAATTGTAGAACAAAAACTGGAAAAAATGGGGTAGCTTATCTCTAAAAATAAAGAGATGTTGGCTACGCTTAATTCACAAGAAGCTTTACATCACACTCCATTTCTTGCTTAAAGGGCCTCCTTGACCTCAATTATATATGAGAGAGTGAGAGGAGAACAATTCCCATGATGCATGAGGGATAAATTGGACTAAGTTTTTAAAATTTCATAGGCATGTAAAACACTAGGACTTCCCGAGTTGTCACCCTTCCCAATACTACTCTATCCTGAGCATGCTTAACTGCAGAGTTCTAATGGGATCGAGTGCATTAACACTATGTTGTAGGCATGTACATAAGACCACTAGGAAATCATTACATGATGTTTGTAATTAACAAATGAAAATGACATTACATTCCATTGCCCATCAAAATGGTGAATATCATGGCTTATCAAAACCATAGGCTCAAAATGGTAATTTAGTGGAAAAGGTGGATGGCCACGAAGATCCATATGGATCGTATGTGGCCCTTTAGAATTAGATCTTGCATTTGGCATTTGATTCCTTCATTCCCCATAACAGAATGTATGTATATAGGTTCGTTAGGAAGAGGAAAACTTAGTGTTATATCAATGGATTGATTTACCTAATAGTGCACAGGCACTGCATTAGGTGAGGAGAATATGTTTTTGTAATCCTCTACTATTTCTTCTACCTATTTTTGTGTGCAGAGAGACCCTGTATAGAGGTTTCAGTTGTTGCAGTAACCATTTTTTCACCTCCTGATCGAACAATACAAAGGAAACATTTCCTGTTATGAGAGACCACCTTTCTACATTCCTTCGTAGAGATCAAAGAGATCGTAGTGTTTGGGACTTCCTCCAGTACCCTGTAGATATGATCTCCCAAAGTAATAATGACATTACAGGGCCTAGATTCATAAACAACATGAGGCTTCCACATATATGGTTGTCCTAGAAAAAAATCAAAAACTTCAAGGGGGGAAACATCACACAATGACTCATCTTTGAAGGGTTTGATGTCATAGTGTAGGTGACATTGTTGGATGAGGTGGATGTCCCACCCCTAGTTGAGCCAACCGATGGTGTATGGATGAGGATCCAGCATCATTGTGAGGTTCAACCTATTCAAAAAAAAATTTGAGATCAAGTTCTTATGGCTACTAATGCCAAAAATGAAATGGACTGGGGTTCACTTCACCCACATCTATGAGTGGAAAAATAGCTTCCCTGCTTCAGGCTCCTCTGGTTCCTCTAGTTGGAATTTTTTGGTAGCAATGATGACACTGGGTTCTGCATCAATGATACATATTCTCTTTTTTGGTTCTAAATCAGAGTCTGAGTCAACATCTGACCCTCGTGATTTTCTCTCAGCCAAAAATTATTTTTTGGAGTGATATTCATCAATATTATGCCAAGGGATTTTGTGGAACTCACACCATTTTCCAGTGTCCTTCTTTGACTTCCCATTACCCTTCTTTGTTGGTGGATTGAGTTGGTTATCCTACAGTTTTCCATCCTTACTCTGTCCATTTTCTTGGGAGTTAGGGACAACCTTACCATACTTTTCTTGTTGTGTATTTGTAGACCCAAACTCCCTCTTGTTCTACTGCTTGAATTTCTGCTTGATTTTGACAACATATTGGTAAGCAACTCCCAATTACGAGATGTCCAGGAACTCCTTTTTGGTTTGTATTTACCTATGAAGAGCCCCACAATATTTTAGGAACATATGTCACTTGGATTCTTTCATACCTAGCTTGGTGCACAACATATGGAAAGTATTGGTGAAATCCGACATTCTTTGGCCCCTCTCTTGGCACAATGTGGTCCATATTGTGTACTAGTCATCATAACTTCCAATAGGGTAATATTGTTGCTTGAGGGAATCAACAAAAGCCTCCCAAGTGGGTCCTCGAAAAAAATTACAAACTCATCCTCATTATGTTTCTCAAATTAAGTCTACCACCAATATCTAACATGGGGAAGGGCCCTAAGGAGCACACATGTGATCTTTTCATTGTTGGAAAAGTTGTGGACAGAGAAATAACCCTTTAGAAAATTTCACCATGTTTCTAAAGCATCGATGTCTATATTTCCTTCAATTAAAAAAATATCAAAGTTAAATTGTACCTTCAAGGGCTTCCAACCTCTGAAGTGACTTCTAGTTCAAGGTTCCTCCATTGTTGTCAACAACTGCTGAAGGATCTAGGCGAAATTATCCATCATCATATTCCTCTGTCTTGTGAGAGATTCCTTGAGATATAGTTTGAAAGGATATCCTATCATTTCATCCCTCTTTTATTCTTCCATGGAACGTTTATTGGGTGTGTGAGAGTGGTTTTCCTCAAGAGAAATAAGCTTGAGACCCAACTGTCTATACCCTGACCTTGTCAGGGACATGCACTAAGAACGACAAGGAGTAGACCACTCGGATACCACTTATCCATATTATTTTGAGGAATGATATGAAGGAAGAAATATAACAGAGATATAAAAAATAAATACATAGATCTGTCGCAAGGAACACAATAATATAGTAAATCTCAAATTCTATTAATGAATGTCTGAAATACAAAAGACTGTCAAATGAAAAAACACACAAGCTAGATATAATGGTGGTAGTTTATCTATCAGAAGAGATGTGTCAGCTATGCTCATTTGAAATAATCTAATTATAATGAGGCTCCAAATGTCTTTTAAACATAAAGAATAAATGAGAAAAAAATAAACATAAAAAAAACTAACCCTAGGAGATGAAGTTCCAAAAGTCATGTGTGTCTCGATGGGGTAAGTTGGTACATCAACTTTCTGAGGTCGTAACTTTTTGATGTGATCTTTGTTTTAGGCACATGATATCTTGTTGGAAAGAAATATTTGAGGACTAGACATATTGTTGTCACACTCACCAAATTGCACAATGTGATTGTGTTGCGCCCAAAAAACATTGTTCAGGGCCTCAAAATGCATTGGGTATGTGTTATATTCTTTGCACGAGTAGTAGTGTCGCATTTTTTCCTCAGGAAACATGTCACATTTTTGCCTCGTTTTTTGTGTTGCCTCAATTTTCATGTCCATTGTTGGGTGGCTTTTTGGCACATGGTTTTTTCCAATGGTTTTCCATTTCTAGTTAAGGATATAAGGTTTTTGACTAATCCAGGTCATTGGGTTAGGGTTTTGGATGCCGTTGACTCCTATATGTATATTGTATTGTAAACAATGTGTCACAATGAATGAATATAGAATATGTTGGTTTTCCGGGTTTGGGCTTCCAGGGGAAAACTCTCTATGTAATGTTTATAGACATGTATCACATAGTGGAGGAATCAATGTGGATCTTTCATCTATTGTCATCATCTGTATTATTTTTGAACTCATGATTTTATCAATATTATTTTGAGGTCCAAAATAATTTTCCGATGATACATAGATTTGTTGGACAACTAAGAGGGGGGGGTGAATCAGTTGTTACCGTACTTAAACAATTATTCTTATTTTAAACTCTTTACAGAGCACTCAATGACAATCACAATAATTCAGGAAAGTAAGCAATAGAATAGTCAGCATCATTCACACATATGAGATACATAGAGACAGATATTTCCCAAGGAAACTCATAAAGGGTAAAAACCTCTTATTCTTTATATGATAAGTAATCTTTACATTCTGTACATTATCATACTTATGAGCACCAACTCATATTAGGATACAACCTTTATTTGGCAAGATGCTACTTGTTGAGAGCACCAACTCTCTGGATTCTCTAACACCCACTAGAAGGAAGCATTGACTCCCTAGTTTCTCTAGCACCCACTTGAAGGAAGCACCAAATCCCTGGTTTCTCTAGCACCCACTAGAAGGAAGCACCAACTCCCTAAGAGTTACAACACCAACTGGATGGAAGCACCAACTTCCTAAGAGTTCCAACACCAACTGGATGGAAGCACCAACTTCCTAAGAGTTTCAGCACCAATTGGATGGAAGCACCAACTTCCTAAGAGTTCCAACACCAATTGGATGGAAGCACCAACTTCCAGTTACATAGGAACCGACCTGTATATCAGAGAACCAATGTTCTCCCTTACACCACCCCTCCACCCTGGCTTCTCTGGATGCAACCAGATGGAAGCTACAACTCTCCATTTTCAAGCACCCACTTGACCCTCTAAGGACAAAAGTCCTCCCTAGCACCTCCCAACCACCCTAAAATATAAATCTTTTCTACTGAAACTTATTACAGTGATATAATGTTCATCAATGGCTTACCAGTCTCATCACTGTTGTGCTACACTACCCTACTATGTCTGCATCAGTGTCTTCCTGAACATTTTCATTACACTTTATGTTCTTCTTCCTGTTATGCTCTGTGCGCCATGTCCCTTCTATGCACCATTCCTCTTCTGTGCATTTCAGCTGCTGCACTCTGCCTCCTTCTACACACATGAATCACTCTCAACAAAAACCAATCTCTTCTCTGTTCTGTGTTTTTATCCTCTCTGTGCATCTTCTGCATCCTCTATTCACAATGCTTCTGCATGCTCTCCCCATGTCGAGTGCTCTGCCTGATAATCATTGCAACTCTTCATCTTATCTAGCGGTTAAACCCATGCATCCATCATCATTGGGTGTTATGTCGAGATTCCTTAGCCTCTCCAGCAGTCGAGACTCTTTGTCTTCTCTCTCAGAGTCAAGCTCATTCCCTCTGTTGCAATTCCAGGCTCCAATGGTCTTACATCTATCAATAGCCTCTATGAACAGTCTTCATTCCACTAGAATATGCCTCGAGACTCTTCATATTCTCTGGCGATCACCCTGAATTCTCTTCGATTCCTCTAGCAGAAACCATCAGTCGTTTCTCGTAGTTACACTGCGAACCTCTAAGAAAACACATCAGCAACTGAATCGGTAAGCATCCAAGAGTCATGATTCAGTTATGCTAACTGAATCATAACTGATCGATTAATAGTGAAGAGCAACAGTAGCCCTTCGATCAGATTTCCAAGTATGCAACACCGTTGGATTACAAGCACAGGGTCTCGCGTTGATTTCGCCATTTCGCATTTCAGAATTTCAACATTTTGGCATTCCTGTGGCGAAGAGTCTCAACTCTTCATGTTACAATCACCGAAAAGGATATTAACTTGGTGCTAGATCCTCCCTCTCACATGACCACTAACAGTGACCACAACCTACACCAAAAGGTGTTTTCGCATTTCGGCATTTCGGCATTCCTGTGAAGAAGTGTCTCAACACTCCAAGACGCAATCCCCGAAATGGAGCCAGATCAATGGTCCACAAGACTTCATAATCTGATCCCTTCTTTTCTTAATTGAACGGCTGACAGGATTTCAACGTTTTTCCCTTCGAGTCATCGTGACTCCAAAATTATAAAATTCATGATCACAAAATCTCTGAAGTGTTCAGACGGTTCACATAACCCACTGAGATGGACGGCTGATGGGAATTCATAGTTTTTCCTTTCGGGTTTTCGAGACTCACAATAGTCCCTTTCGGCATTTCGGAGTTTGAGACTTCATGATGGTGGAGTTTCTGCTTTCTATGTAAAACACCGAAATAGAATGTTCCAATGTGACGTAAACCTACTGACGTCACGCGTGGATTGACACGTGCCGAATAGATTCCATGTGTCACTCTGATTCGTGAATTACATGTGCCTAAAATGTTGAATCAGCTTGACACCTGTCATTGTATGTCATTGTCTGATTGTGCCACATGTCCTTAGCTAACGTGGTTTGCTGACGTGGTTTGTTAATGTGCCTGTTTTGGGATTTCGGGGTTCGCTACTTCAAAGGTTAAAGTTCCTTTGATCTTTGATTTCCTGGTCTACGAAACTCTGAAATGGAGTCTTTTTTGATGTGCCTGTTTCGGGATTTCGGGGTTCACTACTTCAAAGGTTAAAGTTCCTTTGATCTTTGATTTCTCGGTCTGCAAAACTCCGAAATGGAGTCTTTATTGATGTGCCTGTTTCGGGATTTTGGCGTTTTGCATTTCACAACTTAGGGACTCCTATGATGAAGAGTCTTGACTCTTGAGTCCTCCAACTCCCGGTATCTGAAACTTAGAAATGGAGTTAGATCAATGGTCCAGAATCTCTCTTTGATCAACGACTTAGATTAAGTCATGGTTTCGCATTTCACAATTTCATCATTATTTTCGTGAGTGTTCTTGACACCTCCAACTCCCGATATCTGAAACTCTGAAATGGAGTCAGATCAACGGTCCACGATCTCCCTTTGATAAACGACTCAGATTAAGTCGTGGTTTCGCATTTCTTCATTTTGGCATTCTTTTCGTGAGTGTCCTAGACACCTCCAACTCCCGATATACGAAACTTCGAAATGGAGATTAAGTCGTGGTTTCACATTTGGCGATTTTCTGTCATGAGTTGCTTCCTTGACTCCTGGAGTTTACGCTTCTGAATGGGATCCAATGATCACTTGTTGAACTTTCCATTGCCATGCCATTATCCCTATGTTGTTGGTCGTGATCTTTTCCATCAATGAAAAACATGCATACTCTGCACTATCTCTTCTAATCTTATCGAGTTTGCTCTGCTGTGTCTTCCCAAAATACTTATGGTGCCCGCCTAGAACATTCTTCCTATACTTAATACATCGTCATTGTTGTACTTGCCATCAATGACAAGAATACGCTACCTATAAAACATGCCAACAATCTCCCCCTTTGGCATTGATGGCAACAAAGGCACCCAGACTCTTTTCTCCCCCTTTGACATCAATGTGAAAGGAAACACTCTCCCCCTGAGCTGCTGTAGTATTTTTATGAGGTATCAGATATTAAACCAACAAAAACTTCCCCTGATAGGATGGACTCTCTTATTTTACGCCTACAGAATATTTGTATCTAAACCAAAGTCTTCTCCTTATGATTCTTGGACATGTTCATCTTCAGCTTCCATTGTATCCTCTGTAGAATACTCAATATTGCTCACCTCTCTTACTGGGACTCCTTCATCAACCTTTTCTTGTCATAACTAGATGAATCCCCCTGTCACTATTCTCTCTACTTCTGACTATTTTCCCCCTTTGTTCCTAAAAGGTTAGATTTCCTTGACAAGGTCTTTCCTCTTGTTATCTCTACAGGATGTCATGTATATCATTTTGTAAAACAAAATGTTGTTGTTTAAGATGTTGTTGTCCTACTGAAACATTGTGTAATTGTAGCTTGTACTTTTCAAATAACCCTTGGATCTCCCCATTGATTCTCATCGATCTCTATTACTGCAATTTCATTTTTCTTCCATGATGCATACAACCCAAGGCTTTTATGACCATATTCAATCACAAGAAAAAACCACTACAACCACTCTCATACCTTCTTTTCTTTTTCGAAAATGAAGGACCTGTATCAGGTTTCTTAGGAGTACTAATTTCTTCCTTGTTGTATCCAATACCATATTTGTCATTTGGTGATCTCTGACTATCCAAGAGCTTATCCAGGGTCATGGAACTATTTAAGAACTTTCTTTGGGTGTTTGACTTCTCAACCTTCAAAACTTCAGCTTCCATCTTATGACATGATTCTTCTTCTACTTATTCCATGGGATAGATGCTAACTGAACATTCTTTTATTGTATCTGTGTCTTCTTCTTTACTTGCAGGGGAGGATTCAATATCAACATCATTAATTGTCCTTATGCCTTTATTCACCACTTGTCCTGAGTTTACATTTAGCTTACACTCTCTGGACGTGAACACCTCTTCACTGCTTCTATCACACTTTTGACTTGTACTGAGAAAATTATTTTTCAGACCATCCACAAGAAGAACGTATTGGGCATCTCCTTTGACATTACTCAAACTCACCATCCCTCTATCCTTGATTTTACCTGGTTCATCATTTTCAAGGATCACATTTCTTGTTTTCTTTTACTTATTGACATATGCTTATCCTTGTCTCTAGTCATGTGCTTGGAACATACACTGTCTATATTCCCAGAGGCCTTTTGTTTTTGAGTTGAAAGTGCTAGACCACCTTTTTCACTATCTTTCCTTTTCCATGTGCTGGCCTTTCTATCTAATAACTTTATCCTTGGATCTTCTTTGTAATTCTTCAGATGGTAGTTTGCAGCTTTGTGGCCAAAGTTGTGACAGTTATAGAATTCAATCTCATTGTTCAATAGGTCAAAGTTATTGTTGCAGCATTGTCTACTCATTGACTGTTTATTATTTCTTGACCTCCTCAGTTGCATGTCTCTAGACTTAATTTGGCAATTTGCAATTTGTGATGATTTGTTACTTGGTTGTATCATTCTTTGTTGTGGAAGATATTTATTCCTTGGAAATATTAATTGCTCATGTCTAAGTCTTAAGGAACAATTTACAACTTTGTGACCAAAGTTAGAATAGTAGAAACAATATCCATAGAAAAATTCTTTTTACTTGGAAAATGGTTGTCTTCTTTGAGAAAATTGATTTCTTCCATGCTGATGATTTCCTTGAGAAGGGAGTGTATTATTTCCTTGTTCTACAGATTCATTTCTGGCACCTTTTCCTTTACTCCTCCTGGGCGGCTGATTATCTTCCTTTGTTTCTGTAGGTTTGTCATCGTCATTGGTTGTAGATTTGGCAAACTTGATGAAGTCTTTGTTGCTTGGATGACCACTACTTGATCCCTCTTCATAACCCAAAATTGTTTTCAACTTTGGATTCCTTTGCTGATTCAGAATGGTGGCTAATCCTTCTGAGGCATTGATACTTGATAGATTATGATGATACAAGGCTTGAAACTTCTCCAACTCTTTCCTATTTTTCACTACTTCTTCTTCCAGAGATTTACATCTTGCCTTATTTTCTGATAACTGTTGTTTCAGAATGTCCTCAATTTTCTTTGCCTCTTCTAACTCCACTTTTAGCAGGAAAAATTCTTCATCAAGCTATTTACTATCTTTCTCGAACTGTATCAGCAATTGTTTTTGCTTTATGTTTTTAATTCTGAGTCTATCAATCTCTTCCAGTGCATTGATCAGTTCTCCTTCCATATCAACCACAACTTCTTCTTCATTAGCCTCACTTCCTGTGATTTTATTATCATAATCATCTTGGTCCATAAGCATGAAGTCGTTGTCCTTATCTTCACGCGAGGAGTCACTATCTATGTCTTCTAAAGAGTTAACATCGTTTACACATAAACTTTTCTTTCTGCCAAATCTCTTAGGTTTGAACTTCTTTTCACTTTCAGAGTTTTGATCATGTTTCTTGTGTGGACATTTATTTGCAAAATGACCTATCTTACCACAGTTGAAACATATGACGGGAAGCTTACCTTGGTACTTGCCTGATCCTTTCTTTAGTCTTTTCATGAATTTTTCTTGAATTTCATCAGGCTCAGAATCTTCATTCTTATCTTCTTTAAATGATGCTTCTCTAGAGGTGTAACTATCCTCATTTCATATGCAATCAACGTTCCTAGAAGTTGATCAAAATCCAAATCCTTTATATCATTAATTTCTTCTATAGCTCAGACCTTTGGGTTGAACCTATCTGGCAGAGATCTCAAAATTTTTTGAACTAAAGAGGGTTCCTCAATTTTTTCACCAAGTTCTTTCATTGCATTTACTAGTTCTTCAACTCTCAGAAAATACTTGCCAGTGGTTTCATATTCTTTCATTTGTATCTTTTCAAATTGTACTCTGTAGGTTTGAAGCTTGGCATATTTTACCTTTTCATTACCTTCATAACTGCTAATGAGTTTGTCCCCCATTTGTTTGGCAGTTTAAAGATGCATCACCTTTACAAACTTGAATTCTATAAGTCCATTCAATATAGAATTCATTCCCTTAGCATTAAAGCTAAATTCTAACTGATCATCCTTGGAAGCTAGCACAATAGGCTTTATGTATCCAGTCTCTACTACATCACAAACATCAACACCTAAGGCCATTAGGTATGTTCTCATTCTAACCTTCCAGAAGGTGAAGTTTGTTCCATTGAATAGAGGGGCCTTATTGGTTGAATTTCCTTCATGGTTTGACATGTTTAAGCTCTAGGATCTACCCTTAGATAAAAGGGGCCGAATCTGATACCAATTGTTGCACAACTGAGAAGGGGGG
>ML781889.1:29534-86470 GCA_009831015.1 Picea engelmannii | reverse complement strand
ACCATGCTTAAACAATTATGCTTATTTTAAACTCTTTACAAAGCACTCAATGACGATCACAATAATGTAGGGAAGTAAGCAATAGAACATCCAACATCATTCACACATACGAGATACACAGAGACAGATATTTCCTGAGAAAACTCATAAAGGGTAAAAACCTCTTCTTCTTTATATGATAAGTAATATTTACATTATGTACATTATCATACTTATGAGAACCAAATCATAATGAGGCTACAACCTCTGTTTTGCAAGCTGCTACTTTCTAAGAGCATAAACTCTCTGGATTCTCTAGCACACACTAGAAGGAAGCATCGACTCCCTGGTTTCTCTAGCACCCACTAGAAGGAAGCACCAACTCCCTAAGAGTTCCAACACCAACTAGATGGAAGCACCAACTCCCTAAGAGTTCCAACACCAACTAGATGGAAGCACCAACTTCCTAAGAGTTCCAACACCAACTAGATGGAAGCACCAACTTCCTAAGAGTTCCAGCACCAATTGGATGGAAGCACCAACTTCCTAAGAGTTCCAGCACCAACTGGATGGAAGCACCAACTTCCTAAGAGTTCCAGCACCAACTAGATGGAAGCACCAACTTCTAGTTACATAGGCACTAACTTGTATATCAGAGAACCAATGTTCTCCCTTGCACCACACTGCCACCGTGGTTTCTCTGGTTGCAACCAGATGGAAGCTTCAACTCCCTGTCTTCAAGCACCAAATTGAACCTCTAAGGACAAAAGTCCTCCCTAGCACCTCCCAACCACCCTGAAATATACATCTTTTCTATTGAAACTTATTACAGTGATATAATGTTCATCAATGGCTTATCAGTCTCATCATTGTTCTGCTACACTGCCCTGCTCTGTCTACATCAGTGTCTTCCTGCACATTTTCCTTATGCTTTATGTTCTTATGCCTTTTATGCTCTGTGTGCCATGTCCCTTCTATGCATGATTCCTCTTCTGTGCACTTCAGCTACTACACTCTGCCTCCTTCTACACACATGAATCACTCTCAACAGTAACCAATCTCTTCTTTGTTTTGCGTTTTTATCCTTTCTGTGCATCTTCTGCATCCTCTATTCACAATGCTTCTGGATGCTCTCCCCATGTCGAGTGCTCTTCCTGATCATCATTGCAACTCTTCATCTTCTCTGGCAGTTAAACCCATGCGTCCATCATCACTAGGTGTTATGTCGAGATTCCTTATCCTCTCCAGTAGTCGAGACTCTTCATCTTCTCTGTCACAGTCGAGTTCATTCCCTCTATTGCAGTTCCAGGATCCAACGGTCTTACATCTGTCAATAGCCTCTATGAACAGTCTTCATTCCACTTGAATATGCCTTGAGACTCTTCATCTTCTCTGACGATCACCCTGAAGTCTCTTCGAGTCCTCTGGCAGAAACCATCAGTCGTTTCTCATAGTTACACTGTGAACCTCCAAGAAAATGCATCAACAACTTAATCTCTAACCATCCAAGAGTCATGATTCAGTTCTGCTAACTGAATCATAACTGATCGATTAAATGTGAAGAGCAACAATATCCCTTCGATCAGATTTCCAAGTATCCAACACCGTTGAATTACAAGCACAGCGTCTCGCATTGATTTCACCATTTCACATTTCATCATTTCGACATTTCGGCATTCTTGTGGTGAAGAGTCTCAAATCTTCATGTTATGATCGCCAAAAAGGAGCTTAACTTGGTGCTAGCTCCTCCCTCTCACATGACCACTGACGGTGACCACAGCCTACACCAAAAGGTGTTTTTTCATTTCGACATTTCAGCATTTTGGCATTCCTATGAAGAAGTGTCTCGACACTCCAAGTCGCAATCCCTGAAATGGAGCCAGATCAACAGTCCACAAGACTTCATAATATGATCCCTTCTTTTCTTAATCGAACAACTGATGGGATTTCGGCGTTTTTCCCTTCGAGTCATCGTGACTCCAACATTATAAAATTCATGATCACAAAATCTTCAAAGTGTTCGTACGGTTCACATAACCCACTAAGATGGACGGTTGAAGGGAGTTCAGAGTTTTTCCTTTCAGGTTTTCAAGACTCACAATAGTCCCTTTCGGCATTTCGAAGTTTGAGACTTCATGATGGTGGAGTTTCTTCTTGCTATGTAAAACCCCAAAATAGAAAGTTTCGATGTGACGTAAACCTGTTGATGTCACATGTGGATTGACACATGTCGAATAGCTGCCACGTGTCACTCTGATTCGTGACTCACATGTGCCTGAAATATTGAATCAGCTTGACACTTGTCATTGCCTAATTGTCCCACGTGTCCTTCGCTGACGTGGTTTGCTGACGTGGTTTGTTGATGTGCCTATTTCAGGATTTCGGGGTTCGCTACTTCAAAGGTTAAAGTCCCTTTGATATTTGATTTCTCAGTTTGTGAAACTCTGAAATGGAGTCTTTGTTGATGTGCCTATTTCGGGGTTTCGGGGTTTGCTACTTCAAAGGTTAAAGTTCCTTTGATCATTGATTTCCCGGTCTGCGAAACTCCGAAATGGAGTCTTTGTTGATGTGCCTGTTTCGGGATTTTGGCCTTTCTCATTTTGCAACTTCGGGACTCCTGTGATGAAGAGTCTCGACTCTTGAATCCTCGAACTCCTAGTATCTGAAACTCTGAAATGGATTCAAATCAACAGTCCACAATATCCCTTTGATCAACGACTCAGATTAAGTAGTGGTTTTGCATTTCACGATTTCGCCATTCTTGTTGTGAGTGTTCTTGACACCTCCAACTCTCGGTATCCGAAACTCCGAAATGGAGTCATATCAATAGTCCACGATCTCCCTTTGATCAATGAATCAAATTAAGTCATGGTTTCACATTTCACGATTTCAACATTCTTGTCGTGAGTGTCCTAGACACCTCCAACTCCTGGTATCCGAAACTCCAAAATGGAGATTAAGTTGTGGTTTCACATTTCACGATTTTCTGCCATGAGTTACTTCCTTGACTCTTGGAGTTTATGCTTCTGAATGGGATCCAACGATCACTTGTTGAACTTTCCATTGCCATGCCATTATCCCTACGCTGTTGGTCGTGATCTTTACCATCAATGACAAACACACATACTCTACACTATCTCTTCTCATCTTATAGAGCTTGCTCTATTGTATCTTCCCAAAATACTTCTGGTGCCTTCCTGACACATTCTTCCTGTACTTAAGACATCGTCGTTGTTGTACTTTCCATCAATGAAAAGAATGCGTTGCCTGTAAAACATGCCAACAAGATTTGCTATTAATAATACGAGTTTTTCTTATAGATACTTTCCTTAGGTCATAAACAAGTTATTGTTACCATTCTTAGTTGTCATTTTTCTCATTTGAATCCTTTGTTCTGGCCCTAGCCCCACCCTTCCTTTTTTTGGTGGTCATATCCTATTTGGAAACCCCTCCTTATGCACCCACCCCTCCTTATGCACCCAGTAACATTTCAATCATATATCTCCCTTTATATAAACCATACACATTGGAACTTTCACCCATTTATCGCTACTAGAACCTCCTTTCATGAATTTCTTTAATACTCTAAACATTCCACTATGCATCCTCTTTTATTAATGCCTATAATAATTTCCAATCACATCATCTCTTTGAAGTCTTAGTGATATTTTTTGCTACTTGAAAATTAGGATATTTTCTATGGACCAGACCCATGTACAATAACCTTGATATCCCTCTCAAGCTTACTCATATGCTCTATATATTTCTCGTAAAATTTGGTGAGCATACGCTTAATGAATTACTATGTTACATTAGTCCATTTATTTTTCCTATTGCATTCTCTCTCTACTTTGGTGAATTTTATATTCAATTTCTTCTTGAGAATATTGACATGTTTTCTTATCTTAAAAACCTATGGATTTATTGTTTCATATATTAGCATTTCCTCCATGACTAGAATTACTATTTAGTGATGTGTTGGACCATTGATATCCATTGCAAGAAGTTGATTATTGAATATTGTATCAATATAGTTTTTCATTCATCTTAGTGTTATATTCTCTTCTCAATGTCTCCCATATAGCGTTGCTTCTCCAAAAGAGCTTATTCTTCAACACATGTTGCAAACTATAGGAGAAGACTTATTATATTCTTATTCTTTGGGAATTACATATTCCAATTCATTGTTTTTGTTATTGAAAAAAGAACTTGCAACAATCAAGGAGTTGAATATGGACCACATGTCAAAAACAGAGTCAGAACATTATTCCAAACAAACAATAATCAATAAGTTTGATGAGTTTAGAACATTTAGCAATGCACCAACTGAACACATATTTCTATTTTATATATAGCTCAAGACAAAAACTCTACCTTTGATATTCAAAATGTCAATGTATTACTTTCTTCTAATGCAAGTAATACTACCTTTTCAAATTAAGAACCTACATATAACATTTTTCTCCATTCTCAACTATGTCGTTCATTGTCTTTATGGTATCACCTTGTAGTATATGCCTTATTTTCTCAACATTTGATTCTCTAGTTTAATGCCCACATAGATTATTTTCCATACAAAACCTTAGGTTCTTTGAGATCACCCCTCCAAAAAATCATCTCTCAAAAAAACTTATAGGTCTAGTTACTTTTCTATATTCCCCACCTCAACTACCCATATTCAATAGTATTAGTTCAATTCTATTTCTTTGGAGTGTGCCCTTCCACCTAGATTTAATATTGGCACCTTGTTTTAGCTATTTTCTTGCTTAAACTTTAAATTTCAATTGGAATAATTTGTTTGAAAAGAAGATATGTGAAAATATAGTTCATTGGATCCATTCCCCATGTTAACTCTTCATTCTCAACAACAATGGTTCAAATCCGTTTCTCTTGAGTGCAGTTTCCCACCTAATTATATGTTGATGCCTTATTTTAGCCAATCCATACGTTAGTTCTTCAAGTGAATTAGAACCCATACTCCATGTAGGAATCCTTTCCCAATGCAAGATGATTTTTCCCTAGTTTAGTTCCACAGTCAAAGTAGAATCCTTCCTCTGTGTAAGAAGAACACCATTTTTCCTACAATATCTTCACAACTCTACCACCTGGTTTCCATGGATCCACCCATCCAACATACACAAGCTCATTATTTTTAGTTTCATATTGTTCATGCTCACTCTCTTTCCAGGATGTATCCACACACATGTACCCCCACACTTATCATGTCCCAAACACTCTCCATATCTTTGTGGCAACTCAATGAAAACCTCTCCCATTAGATCTGACTAATAGTCATTTTCTCTCTTAAGTGACGTGACAACCCTACTAAGGAAAATTTGCACCTTGAATAAGACATGAATATTCCTATAATCACTTTCACTCCAAGCCCATCATTCTATGGTGTAGAATATCCCACTATCCCTCTCATTTTCTAGCTACTTGATGTTCTCCTACATAATATAATTAGTAGCATTTTCACTCTCCATATCATAGTCTTTGTATTACTTAGAAGTGATTCATCATTATAGTAGGAGTTTACATCAATATACACATGCTTCATAAGGGTTTGATTATCTATTAGAGAAGTAGTAGTGGTCCAACACCATATTCTAGCACAAGCATCCTCCCAACATTTGTAGCTTGAATTCTAGACATACAATCATCAACATGGGAATTTCTTATAGTCATATTCATCCTCCCTAGCATCATTCCTAAAATGGGAATCCTTGGCTGGATACAACATATATATTATGTTCCATCTCATAATGATGGCACTCCCATAATATCTCATTTGTCTGGAAGCGTCAACAAGAAATCTCTCATATTTACCACAATACATTAGCAATCCTCTAATTTCCTAGAGGTCCATAACATTAATTATTTACACATGGGGCCATGTTAAACCATTGCATGGAACAACTTTTTATTTTGTAGATTATTTATTCAATTAGAAGGACATCAAGGACATTTTGAATCCAAACTAGGAGGAATTGATCTAGATAATGAGGTCTCCCTCAATAAGAGGGATATGCTATCATCAATGCCTGGATATTAAGAGAGAGTGACCCTTATTTCCAGTAGTTATAATTCAATAATAATTTATGTGTAGCATGTATCAACACATTTCCATACTTTGAGCTATGCACATTATTTGTTTATCATTTCTTTCACGGCCATTGGGATATGTCATTTTTTTATTGGACCCACTTTAAGAGTTTATAAATTCCAATGGAAAAGAATGATAAAAGAAGACATTTTTTCTTGAAATGTCATATCCTTCTTATGATTTCTAGTTTCTAGGTTATTTGTGGATATAGGCTATGAACCTGATCAATTTTTGGAGGCCTTCATCTACATCCTCCTATGATAAAGAAACATATTTTCCTAGAGTAGTACACATAAAAACCATTTAAAGGACACTGGGTGGATAATTAGCTTATGTTTTTTTACAAAGCTACCTGCAATAGTAGGGAGGTGCCACTATATTTTATCACAAAATTGTGGGCTAAATTCGTGTTAGGTCACCATATAAACTACTTTGACATTGGTGTATTAAATGGGTAGTTCATTGGTCTATGCAAGATTGAAAAAATGATAGGTGTGATCCATTGAGAGGGCATTTCCCTCTTAGGAAAATGCCTAACTATGCTACCTAATATATTTCAATTTCAGATAACATTCATCATACTGAAACCTCAGTTTCCACCATAGCCCATAGTTTACTCTAGAAAATATTGACATTTTTTTTATCTCACTGGGAGGGATATTCATACAATATGCATCCTGAAAATTGAGTGGAATGGGTTGGTCCTTCAAGAAATTTATATGATTATAGTCTAGTGAGGCCACATGGAAATACTAGGCATTCTAATTGCAGTTCATCTGATTCTCATTGATGCTCGAGTTGCAAAGCATACTAGTTATGGGTTGATGGATTCTCTTGTATAGGATAGTTTCATTTATGAGTTTAATATGAAATTATCTCTTTATAATTAATTTATTATGTGTGTGTGTGTGAAATGACAAATAACAAGTTTTATATATAGTTCACTGTGACATTTTTGTAAATATCTAATTTTTTTTCATGTGGAGTTGTTATTATCTCATAGTACTTGTGCATCGCCTCGAGATGCATCAGTCACAGTTTACAACATTGATGCAACAATTACAATGGATTTGTTTGTTAGGATATCTTACACGGATGTATTGTGTAACTATAATTTTCTTTAAGTATGGAATTTAGTATTTTTATGTTTTCTTCAATTTTTTTAATAGTATTAACTTTTTCATGACATATGAATTATATTTTGTAGGAAAAAAGTATATTGTGAACAAATATCCATTCTATATAATGTCAATGATGTCCAATGTTACAAAGAAACAAATATTAAATGCTTATTAGTTAAAATTAACTTCTATCGCTAGAAACATTGTTAATGTAGTTAAGATAATATACATTTGAGTTTTTAAATAGTATTCAAAAAGGACATTTAGAGTAAACAAAATACTTCCACTAAGTTCAGTGGATTCATAGGCCTAGACCAGTATTCATGCCCTAAAAAGTATAGGTAAATAGATGAACATATCATCATAGTAAGCATATAAAGAAGAAAAACACAAAGATTTGAAATGAAACAAAGCCCTTAAAATGGCACTAGTACCAAGTCCTTTAGTATATTCCATGTTAGTTCCTTCTTGGCTTATCCATAAGCGTCATTTCCTATACAAAGGGGTTGACATAGCTTGAGATTTGAACCTATGGGTCCTTGACCTAATGAGATTTGGCTCTACCTCCATAATTTCTACTAAAAAATCACCATAAAATTATTAGCTTTTGTTTCATGATCAATCATGGGTTGAAAAAACACTTGAACTAGAGTTAAACATTAGTAGTTGATATTTAAATGTTTTTTCTTTCACTAGTAAACATTTTGTAAATTCACTTTACAACCTACATTGGATTTTTTTAGTTAGTTTTAATTTGTGCATTTGTTAAAGTTGCATTTTCAAGTTTTTCATTTGCAGTTTGTATTTTAAGAATTATTATATCTTACGAGTAATATAGGTTTAGTTCACTAGTAAACATTTTGTAAATTCACTTTACAACCTACATTGGATTTTTTTAGTTAGTTTTAATTTGTGCATTTGTTAAAGTTGCATTTTCAAGTTTTTCATTTGCAGTTTGTATTTTAAGAATTATTATATCTTACGAGTAATATTCGTGAAGTACTTTTTGGAGCACCCTTTGGATCCATGTGGGAAAAAAATAATAATAGTCTTCTTTTTTTCTTTATCTAAAATTTTGAATGAAGAAAAACATATATTCCAATCAATAGTTATGCCAAACATAAGTTGTGTTCCTTTAAAACCCTAAATGGGGGATTGTATTGCTAGCTAACCTTTGTCCTAATGAATCTCTAAAATTTAGGCCATCCCAAGTATGAAATTTTAATTTGTAGTAATATGATGTTTATTCACTTCAATAACCTTTGTCCTAATGAATCTCTAAAATTTAGGCCATCCCAATTATGAAATTTTAATTTGTAGTAATATGATGTTTATTCACTTCAATGTCATAGTTGTGACCAAAATTTGATGTGCCAAGTGAAAGTTATGTTAGATTTACCAAGACTTGTTGATATTTAGTCCTTTTTAGAAAATGAATTTGTATAAAATATTACATGTCCAATATTTTAGATCTATTTCTGAAAATTTTAACTAAAATAATATTGGAATATATGGTTCCATTGTAAACCTCACCTTGTTATTGTAAACCTCACCTTGTTGGTTGAGTGGGTTGAACAATTCCATGGATTGACCACTAATTAAACTCTTGGTTGAGCATGTCCACATAGGATCCCAGATCCACGTTTTATTGACAGGTGCAAACTACACTCGATATTGCTTGTGTGCTCCATAATAGAAACCTATTTATGGATGATCCTATGATCGGTCTATCATGATCATTATCAGTCTATCTATTCATGCTCCCATGGAGCATAGTCGTGATTCAGTGCTACATTGTCCTTAGACTCCATCACTGCTCTTGGATCAATTCTTCTCTGCATTTAATCCCTATCCCAACATGATCTATTATTCTTAAAAAGCCAAGTTATATGCACCGATCCGGATCTATAAAGCGGAATTTGACTCTGCCTTTGAATCCATCTTCTCGTCTGTAGCCCTTATAACCTGGCTGGGAGTGGCTCGCCTGCCTTTGAAGAACGGGACGGGCTGGATAAGGCGAAGCCGGGTTAGAGCGGAGCGGGATGGCTAATAGCTCTTTAATCTGGTGTCCAAATCTTGAATTCGAGGTTAGGGAAAAAGCCCTTTGGTCGAGCCTTCTTGCGCTTCCTCATCCTCCCTATGGTCAGATGAGAGATAAATCCCTTGCCCGATTTGTTGGTTGTGATCTCAGGTTAGCAGAGAATAAGAATGAGACTATGGTGAAGTCGTTTGATCAACAAGCAATGGTTTGATATGGGTTATCAAGTATTTTCTAAATCCGCCCATATGGATTGAGTGAGGGTTTCTCCAACTTAGTGATGGAGTTTTGTCAACTTCTTGTTGCATTTTGACCTTTTGAGCTGCTTGAATTTGGCTAGGGTTTATGCTAACCTGGGTTTACTCGAACTTGCTTTCCTGATTATTTCATCATTTGGTGGTTGTCGGATATGAAAATTCAAGATCCGACCGAAGGATAATTCATTGACTAGTGGCTCGACCAGACTGAAATTGCAGAGTTTGACTCTTTTGAAGTTTCATTTTTCTCAGTATGTCGATTGAATATTTTGAGCATCCTCTCTGCTCATCGATTAAGTTTGACTCGACTGAAGGAAGATCCATCCGGATGAATGATGTCTTTTCTCTTGAAAATAACTTCGACTTGACTGACAAAGGGAGGTTTTTCTTGTTTGTTGACTGGACAATAGGCATTTGAATCTGGCATACAGGTGAACTGAACTTCTCCTTTCCCAGAACTCAACTTGCATATCTAAACCCTCGAGGATTTGATTCCTTGCTCGACCTAACTTCTTTCTTATCAAATGAAAAGGGGTTCTATTTGACTTGGCTTTGGACTGAAACAATCGACTGGAGTCCAATCGACCTCCGCTCATTAGTCGACTTGACGTGGAGAAGTAACCTTCATTCGACTTGACCGGGTTACAACTCTCTTTCTTTGTGTCGACTCAACCAATCCAGGATGCATTCAATATCTTACCTACTAAGAGAACCCTTGAAGAAGATGGTTGAAAGTTCACTCGACTCACCGTTGACCTTGGCATCCTCTGAACGAAGCTCTCATCCATTGTTTGGTGGCTTCTTGAAATAACCAATATGATGATACCTTCTATCATTCGACTTACATTTTTGTTTTTCATTTGATCGACTAACATTCTATACGCGTGAGAGACCAACTATTTATTGAAGTAATATAACCAAGAACTGACTTGTTGTACATTGTTGGTCTTCTTGTTGTGGTCAATTTCCCGTCCACCTTCTTTAGTGCTTGAATCTTTCCCTCCATCGACGATGGGCATGTTGGACGACGTTGAAATTCTAGTGTTTCAAAAATCGCAGGAGATTCATGAGAAGAGGGTCTTTTCCTTGGAATATTCTCCCAAATGACTTTGTACATAAGTCACTACCTTGCAAAATGTTATTGCATAGTTGTAGACTAAGAATCAACACTTGAGAAGTGAGCTGGAGACAACCCATACCCATCTGGAAGATGTGGATACCCTTTTTCAAACCAGCCTTCCGTAGTGGTTTGATGAAAAATATAGGAAAATGTTTGACGTACAGAAGGAAATGGAAACCGTTTTTCAAGATTGGTGGATTACTTTGGAAACGAAACCGATCTTTTCAATGATCCCATGAAAGAAGTGAAAACCATTTCTCATGAAAATGTTACCTTAAAGACAGAGAATGCATGACTAAAAACTCGGTTAAATACTATAGAAATTTTTTGTGACGGCACACTCCACGAGGGTCACTGCCATGGGGAACACTATAGAAAACTTTTTCCATACTCTTATAAATGAATTTCAAGATAAGTATGACCTTATTGAATAATTAAAGGAAGAAGTGAAGTCTCTTTCTCATACAACGTTGAGCACATATGTCAACTAAATGATGGAAACAAATGCCCAACCAACTCATGATATTTTCCACTTGCAAGCCTCCATTGATGAGATTTATGAAGAAGTTTCTCCTCTTTAGGAAGATAATCAATAATTGAATGAATATTATGATGTCATATTGTTAAGAAGGATGAGACTCTTCTCTGCTTGCTTGCAGGGCTACAAATACAACCTTGAGGAACAAGTGCATCAACTATTGAATAGACTTTTGAAAAGAATGTTGAGAATATTGTTCAGGATAATATTGTTGTTTTTGAAATTCTAGGATCACCTATTTCTTCCCCCACCATTGTTCCTAGTCGAGTTGTTTGTGAGAAGAATGTTGATGTTTTATGCTACCAGGATCACCCATTTCTTCTCCACCCTCTACTACTTCTTGTAAGAAATATGTTTTTCATTTATGCTTTAAAACAAATGATTATGTTATTTATCCTAGATTTGAAAAACACATTACATGTATAAGATCCCAACTACTCTACAAGATGGGATATATCGGAGGAGGACTTGGGAAGAATGGATAGGGTATTTCTTCTCCTATTACACCTAGGATAAAATCTATAAGAACATGTCTTGGATATGATGTTGTTGTTGCATCCTTGCCTACACTTTCCCTTGTTGCAAACAGGGAAGTGTTTTTTATTGCAGGTAGAGTTTAGACTGATTCGCCAATAGAGCAATCTCTTGAACTGATTGATGAGATGGTTGTTCCTAACATTCCATAAGCTAAGAATATTATTTTTGATCACATTGTTGTTGATATACCATGTTGTTCTACTCTTGAGAGTACACCATACCCAAGTAGCCTATATATCTTTATCGGATAGTACATAACTCTATGAATTATCTTTATTGTCACCATAGACATTAGAGGAATGGAAATTATACTTTTAGATCTTTGTAGAAGAGGCATGAAAGACATAATTGTGAACTTGTGTTGACTATCAGGATAGACTATGGTTGGATTGATGAGTGGCCATGGGTTCATCTCACCCGATGTTTGAAGAGTTCCTACCATTGTGTTTCATCTATTGTACAGATGTACAATGCTCCCCTTCATTACTCATTTATTTGTAGTGGTCGACCATGGGATCGACCTGACTTGAAAGTCGACTAGAATTCAACTGGGATAATGGTCGAGTGAGACTTGAGTAGAGATGAAATTCAATCGGAAGTTTTAGACTACCTATTTTTCAACTAAGTTTCAATTAGATATTGTACGTCCACTAGGTGTTTCAACAAAGATATATTGATGTTGTTTCTCCCCTTCAATTATGTGTAAGGGGGGGAGTAATTGAATTTGTTGATGTGTAATCCGAATTGATGTTCTTGGATTTGCTAAGATTGACTAAACCATGTTTGATTGTCTTGTTGAGATCTATACTTCTTCTTATTATACCTGATACAAAGACTATTTGCATACAAACATTGTTTCTTATCTAGTCAACTCATCGACTAGATGGTGTTATATTGTTGTATAGTCGACTCATCAACTGAGAATGTGTTTGGATAGTTTATTTAACAAGTTTGCAATGGATGACTTTAATTTTACTTGATCTGTGTTGATAGTGATGAGACTTCCTCACGAGTGTTGTTGTACTATCTTGTGATCATATTTTTCAATCATAAAACATTTAGGGGGGGAAGATGTGGAATTTGTTTTCCTCCATGATGATTTTATGGGGGGGTGTTGGAACATGAGGTTCCATCATAAACTTCACCATGTTGGTCGAGTGGGTCGACCAATTCCATGGGTAGAAAAATAACTAAATTGTTGGTTGACCATGTCCAGTTAGGATCCCAAATCTGTGTTTTATGGACATGTGTAACTGACTATACCAACGATTGCTAGTTTGGTCCATGAATAAAACCTATTTATATATGATCCTATGATCAATCTATCATAATAATCATCATAATATCTATTCACGTTCTCGTGGAGCATACTCATGCTTCAGTGCTACAATGTCTTTAGACACTACCCATGCTCTTTGATCAATTCTTCTTTTCATTTAATCGATGTCCCAACAAATACTATGGTTTGTATTCTTTCTAAAGAAGCTTGTGGCACTCAATTTGGACTTTTCAAACTTCAAATATGGAACTTCTACCAACGACACATGTTTGAGACTAGTTCTATGACTAGTCAAATAACCCTAATTTACACACCTTGTATAATAGGAAATAAAATGATTCGAAAATTGAATTTTTTAGCTCAAATATATCTCATTGGGATTGTGAAAATTTCACATTGTGAAACCTTACCCCCAAAAATTATAGCGAAAATTCCAATATGACTCATTTGAAATTGATTTCAGGACTAGTAAAAAACCCGCACTTCAAGAGGCTATATCTAAGAAATTATAATGAAGCAATACCTGAAATTTTTACCAGAAGTACTTCTCTATGTCTCCTAAGTATCCTAAAAATTTCACAAACTGAAACCTCAATATGTCTCAACAGTATCCTCAAAATTTCATTGTCTGAATCATCGTAGGAAAAAAATTATATCGATAATTCCAAGATGTCTTGATTGAAGGAGAAAAACCCTAGGATCATAGACTCTGATACCAAAAGTTATTAACTAAACTCCAAAAATAGTCAATGAGTAATCCACTTCAAGGTGGAAACCTCCTTTGACAATATATGAAATGCACAAGAAAATATGACATGATCTTAATCTAGGTCTCCTTGGTGTGTAGACACACACACACACACACACACACACACACACACACACACACGCATAGTAGACCAAGGGTCCAATTACAATTAAAACTTCTAGCTTACAATGATAATATAAAAATATAAATATAACAACTCAATATCTATGGATTTAGATGGGGCTTTGTCTAGCGGATTAATAGAGTTCTCGTTGAAAAAGTTCCCAATAGCATGTGTAAATGTGGTTGTGATCACTCTTGTTACAAATGGATTTCCTAGAGACCCAACTATTAGATTCCTAGTCGGTTTGTTGATGCATCCCCCATACTCCCTCGTAGGGCTACATGACCTCCCGAAAAAGGATCTCGTATTCTTGAGTCGAATGACTCTATGAAACCTCAATGGCCTCGATCTGTGACTACACACAGGCCCTTTCGGCTTGGTGGTGCATGTTTAAATGGCACCCATGATCTTCCCTTTGGATTTCCTACGAAATCTCAGAGTGTTGGGCGTTAGCTCCTTTTCGGATAAGCCCTCTCGTGATATGAACTTGGGCGATGACCACACAATTGTGAGCACAACAATAAGTGGTTTGAAGTCAAATTACTTTTGGTCCTACAATGCTCCTCCATCCTCCATGTGTCCTCTTGATGAAACCACAGTTTGGATTGCGGTGCGCCCTCAATATTTTAAATTATGCGCAACTCCTGTCTTCACAATTCTACAGGATCGTTGATCTTGTGATCTTGACAATACTGCCTAAATTGATGGTTCATATCCACATCTTCCAAATCCATAGGCTAGATCTGTCCCTTTGAGATCAATGGATGTGATCTCTTCGCACTTTTGGACTTCAGGGTTTTGAAATATCAAACCCAACACTCTTTCGTACTCCAATCCTCCAGAGATGACGATCTGCAAACACTTGTCCCATTAAATCAATGGTGTTGATCACTTTGGAACTCCGGACTCCAGAGTTCTCAAATTCAACCCTTTCCTTCTTTGTATTTTATCCCAATACTCTAATCCACTAACGCGTGTCCTCCTCAGATCAATGCCTGCGATCCGTTCATGTACCCAGAATTCGAAATTTTCAACTCTCAACTTTTCTCTCCCCACAAAGTATGCATATTTATGTCATGTATCCTCTTGATCTAATGGTTGTTGATTTGTTCGGGACTTTACCCGGAGTGCATGGATCTATGCCATGTCTCTCCTAGATTCGATGGCTCTAAATCACTTCGGGTCTTCGAGGTTCAGTAGTCTCAGTTCTCAACTGGAACTCCTCAACAAATTTACCTGGAGCTCATGATATGTTGACAAGTGTCCACCTATAGATCGAAGAATCTCTGCTTTTCGAATCTTCAGACTTCGAGTGTTTCAACACTTCAACCTTTTCCTTCCTCTGGATCTTATGACCTATCGACATGTGTCCTCCTGGATCCAATGGTCCAGATTCGCTATGCACCTTTGGCTCTTCGTGCTTCAAAAATATCAAGTTTCAAACTTGCCTCATCCCAGACTCATGGTATCTGATGACTCAGATCCACTCTGGCGATCTGACACTTAAATTTTCACCTCGAACAATTTGACGTCTCAGATCTATTCTCGTTGATTAGACAACTAAGATTCTACTTCGGTATTATGGCTCTTCAGGCTCCAGAAACCTCAAGTCTCAATCGTTAATAGGTTCTCCCTCCTATGCATGCAAGGCAATAAGGTTCATGCACCTTACATAGATCAGACGGTTGTTGATTCTTTTCTCTGCGATCCAACAATGGCTATCACTCCTCCTGAGATTATGATTTCTTCTGACTTGGAAGATTTCTTAGTCTTCAAAGGTTTCGAACCTTTGCTCCTCCTGCGAGTCTGATTCTTGGAACTCATCAAAACTTCTGAAAAGTGTTATCTCTTCTGAGATTCATCCTTAAAGGGATTTTCAATTTCCAACGCACACCTTATGTTCTTAGGATTTTGATAACTCAGATCAAAGGATTTCTTGAAAATAAATTCTTCTCGCCCACCTAGCATTCCTCTATTTCAGGTTCTTCGACGCTTGGTCGCTTCTCGAAGTTGTGCACAGCTTGCACATGGTATAAGTTTCCTTGGTTCTCTTTGAACTCCTATGGGTCAATCTGAGACTCAATCGACGCACTCCTTGCATTTGAGATGCACACCTTGCATACAAGTTTCAAAAGAGAAACAATTGAAACTTATCTAGGTTTCTCACGACTTCATACTATCAACTTCTTGAACAATCATACATGAACGAAAATGGAAAAAATCACATACACAAAATATAACATTCATTCATTCATACATCAAATGAACAGAGTCCAAGGATTTTGGACAATTCTATCTATTCTATTCATTCATCAAAGAAAATACATAGTCTTTCTTCTACTCTACTCTGTTCTACTGATCTCTATATTCCTATCTCATAATCTCACCATCTACTTTTACAATGAAACAACAACAAAACTATCTAAGGATTGACTCCCCGAGCTCTCGTCATCCTGTCTCTAACATATCCTATCAAACTCTTAGAGTTTACCTACTCTGTCCTATTACAATAACTAACAATTATTTCCAGATAAGAGTCAACACTCCATATCTGCAACCCCTTACAGTCCTTCATGGATTTACAAACACGACATATTTAAAAATGCTTCTTTCAAAAATATCTCAACAACTCAATTTAATTCCGAGTTAATTTTTTATTTGAAACCCTATCATGCTGAGATGTCGTTCCTTTGCCTCCACGCTTGTGTTTTGACTTTGAAGGTGATTCTCCTACATCATACTCCTCTGGATAAAAATTTCATGGACTCCTATCCATGAGTTCCTGCACTATCTTTCCATGATTCAAAATATCAGGTTTTGTGACGCAACTTGCATCTTCCATTTGAAGATATTTCCACTTCACTAAATATTCAGGATATGTCTTCTTCCTGGTCTTCTTTCCATCTCTCTGTTCAATGATTTTCTCCATATGAGGTTTTTCTACTGTGGGCAATTTTTCTTCCCACTGAAATTATTTCCGATCATTTGATTCTTCTGCCTCATCTCTCCTGTAAGGATACAGGTCTGCAACATTGAATATCGACGATATCCCAATATTTTCTGGAAACTCAATTTCATAAGCATTGACTGCGAATTTTCTGAGAATCTTGGATGGTCTTATCTTCTTCATCTTCAACTTCTTGTAGGTTCCCCTTGGAAACCTCTCTTTTCTCAACTGAGCTAAAACTTCATCTCCTACCTCGAATTGAACTTCTCTCCTCTTTTGATAAACTCTTCTCTTATATTTCAGGTTGTTGTTCTATAGTTGTTCTTTGACTCTGTCATGGAGTTTTTTCATTTTTGTTGCAAAATCCTTTGCTCCAGCACTTCTAAACTCATCTCGATTTAGATCTCTCAATTCTATAATCCATGTTGGTTGTATACCATAGAAAATTTCAAAAGGACTTTTCCTTGTGCTCTTGTTCATTGAATTGTTGAATGCAAATTCTGCTTGTGCCAGAATCTGATCCCATTGATAACCTTGCTCAGTGACTAAACTTCTTAACAAGTTTCCCAAACTCTTTTTTACTACTTCAGTCTATCCATCTATTTGAGGGTGATATACTGAACTAAAGGACAAGTTCGTCTAGAGCCTCTTCCATAGAGTCCTCCAAAAGATTCCTACAAATTTGTTGTCCCTGTCTGAGACTATGCTTCTCAACAATCCATGTAGTCTCACCACTTATCTGAAAAACAAATTGGCTATGTGTGTAGCATAGTTTGTCTTCTAGCATGGTATGAAATGTGCCATTTTTGAAAATCTGTCCACCACAACAAATATGGAATCGCTCCCTTTCTGAGTTCTAGGAAATCCCAAAACAAAATCCATAGTGATTTCATCCCACAAACTTTCTGGAATCAGTAATGGATGATACAAACCATTGTTTTGTTGTCTTCCTTTTTCATACAGACAAATTCTTCATTTGTTAAAAAACCTTTTCACTTTTTCCCTCATGCTCGGTCAATAATACGAATTAATCGTCTATGCAAATGTCTTATCATGAACACAATGTCCAATTGAACCTCCATTGTGTTCTCTTTTAGTAGGTTATCTCTCATTGAGCATTTTAGCATGCATAATTGGATTCCCTTGAATAATAATCCATCCTAGATCAAATATTCAATCCATGGGTTTCTGTCTCCCAACAAAGGATTCTTGCATGCCTCATAAGCTTCCTTAAAATATGCATCTTCTCTATACATCTCCTTGAGGTGTTCAAACCCTAAGGTCTCCACTTGGAATTCCTGCACAATTAAAATCCTCCTGCTCAAAGCATCTGCAAGTTTGTTAGCAGATCCAACAATATGTTTAATAACAAAAGTAAGATTCTGCATAAATTCTACCCATTTTCCATATCTCTGATTCAATTTTTTTTGCCTAGTAATAAATTGCAAATCTTGGTTATCACTATACAAAACAAATTCTTTAGGAATTAGATAGTGTCTCCACTTCTTCAAAGCTTGAATCACTGCATAAAATTCTTTGTCATATGTGGAATAATTCTTCTTGGATTCATTCATATTCTCACTAAAATAAGCAACTAACCTATTATCCTGACTCAAGATTGCTCCAATAGCTAATCCACTTGCGTCACACCTCACTTGAAGTGATTTTCCAAAATTTGGCAAGACCATAATTGGTTGTTCTGTGATTTTCTCTATCAATACCTTGAAACTTTTTTCAATTTCCTTTGTCCAACTAAAGGACATGTGCTTCTTCTTCATAGTGTCTAGCATGGGTGCACATATACCACTGAAATTTCTGATAAACTTTCTATAAAGGCTTGCTAACCCATGAAAACTTATTACCTCAAATATGTTTCTTGGTGATCGTCATTCTTTGATTTCTCTCACCTTTTCTGGATCCATCTTCAATTCATTTGAAGAAATCACAAAACCCAAATAGATGAGTTCCTTCTTCACAAAAGAACTTTTCTTCAGATTTATCAACAACTTTTTCTGCTGCAACTTTTCCATCACTGATGTCAGATGTCCTAAATGTTCTCCCTTTGTCTTACTGAAGATTAGTATGTCATCCAGATATACTATGAAAAATTTTCCTATGAAGTCTTTCAACACTTCATTCATCAATATCATAAATGTTATTGGTTCATTTGTCAACCCAAATGGAATGACCATCCATTCAAACAATCCTTCATTTGTCTTGAATTTTTTTTTCCATTCATCTCCCTCTCTCATTATTATTTGATGATATCCACTCTTCAAGTCTATATTGGAAAAATAGTTTTCTCCACTCAAACAATCCATCAAATCATCCATCCTTGGTAAAGGAAATCTATACCTAATGGTTATCTTATTGATGGCTCGAGAATATGTACACATTCTCCATCCTCCATCCTTATTTGGACTTAACACAGTTGGTGTTGTGCATGGGCTTAGGCTTTCCCTGACTAAACCTTTGTCCAACAAATAATGGACTTGATTTTTGACTTCCTCATTCTCTCTAGGTGTCAACCTATAAGCTTCTTTGTTTGGTAAACTAGCTCCTGGAATAAGGTCAATATGATGGCTTATACTCCTAATGGGTGGAAATGAGTGAGGTAACTCATCCACTACTATGTCAACAAAGTTTTCTAACAATTCCTGGATTTATTCAGAAAAAGATTCCACATAAGTATTTGTAAGGATAACTCTAGTCTTCCCCACTACATCAAACTGCATTTCTTTTTCCTTCTTGACTTCATTCAAGAGTCCCTTCCCACTCATGAGGAGTATACCTGAACTAGATTCCCTCTGTTTCTCTTTATCTTCTATTGGAAACAACATATGTGTCCTACCATTCCTCTCTAGGGTATAAGTATTCTTCCTTCCATCATGAATAACTTTTCGGTAAAACTGCCATGGTCTCCCCAATAAAATATGATAGACATCCATAGGAATTACATCACATAATATTCCATCCCTATAACCTCCTATTTTAAATTCAACTTGGCATTGTTGACTTACCATTACTTGATGTCCTTTCTACAACCATGATACCTTGTATGGGTTTGTATGTGCAGTTGTCTTTAACTCCAGTTTCTCCACCATCTCCGTGGATACTAGATTTTCAGTGCTTCCAGTGTCTATGATCACCTTGCAAACTTTGTCTTTCGTCTTGCAAGCAAGTCTGAACAGACTTGTTCGCTGAACTGGTTCCTCTGCCCCCTTCTCTGGTTTAAGAAGAATCTTCCTCATCATGAGGTTCTTTCCTCCTTCTATTGATTTTGCTTCCACATGTTTTTTTTCTTTAGCAATGTGTTCTTCACCTCTTCCTTCTCTCTTTCTCTTGGGATATTCCCAAGACTTGTGCCCTTTCTTTCCACAAGTATAAAATTTCACTATGCCTCCTCTAGCTCTTCCTCTTCCTCTTCCTCTAGAAAAATTGCTTCTTCAGCCATGTTATCCTTCTTTAGAACTTCCACTTTTCTCATGGTGACTATGTTGTTTGTCATCTTCATGCTTCGGTTTCTCGAACTTCTCTCTCCCGGTTCCCTTACCTCTAATTTAGTTTCCTCCTACGTTTCATTGGCTTTGCTTCCTAGCCTATTTTTCTTTAGCTTTCAAGGATTCTTGATAAGCATCCATGACTGTAATAACCAACATCATGTTGATATCCTCTTGGATTTCATATCTCATCCCATTGATATATCTGGTTGTCTCCTCATATTCATTCTCTTTCTATCCAGCCTTGATGTTCAGTCTGTAAAATTCCTCAATGTACTCCTTCACTGATAGTATCTTTTGTCTCAGGTTTTGCAATCTTCTGAACATATTGATTTATTAATCCTTCGGGATAAATTTTTCCTTCATCTTGGCTACCATCCTATCCCAATTCTTAATTTTTTTCTTACCATTTCTTCTGTGTTCGGCTTGCATTTCATCCCACCATAGCACTGCATGTCCCTTCAGTCTTGTCACTGCATGCTTCACCATATTGTCTTCTTCGACATCTTCATAATCGAAGTATTTTTCCATAGAACATACCCAATATAACAATTCTTTAAATTCCAAATTGCCTTCATACATTGGTACCTCTATTCTTGCTCTGGCTCCTATCTTTGAAACGAATTTAATTAAGTGATCTTCTGCAACATCCTCTGCTACATTTTCTTCGACCTCTTCTTCTTCACTCTCACCTTCACTGATATATCCAACATTTGGTGCTCTTCTCTATGTTGTTTCCATGGTGTCCAGTCTCATTCGGAATCACCTCATTTCTTCTTCCATTTATGCATTCGCTCTACGCCTTCTGGGTGGCATGATTCCACTGCATCACCTAGAAAAAGAAATCAAATTTTCTTGATACCACAAAGGATATCAATTCATCTCCTTTGTCATTTGTCTATTGTCTATAAACAAACTCAATATCAACTCTGATACCACCTGATGCATCCCCCCTACTCCCCCGTAGGGCTACACGACCTCTCAATCAAAGGATCTTTGATTCTCAAGTCGAATGACTCTATGAAACCTCAATGGTCTCGATCTATGACTACACACAAGCCCTTTCAGCTTGCCGGTGCAGGTTTAAATGGCATGCGCGATCTTCCCTTTTGCTTTCCCATGAAATCTCAGAGTGTTGGGCGTTAGCTCCTTTTCGGCTAAGCCCTCTCGTGATATTACCTTGGGCGATCACCAAGCGATTGTGGGAGCAGAAACAAGTGGTTTGAAGTCAAACTACTTTTGGGCCTGCAATGCTCCTCTAGCCTCCACGTGTCCTCTTGATGAAACCACGGTTTGGATTGCAGTGCGCCCTCAATATTTTAAATTATGTGCAACTCCTGTCTCTGCAATTCTACAGGTTCGTCAATCTCACGATCTTGACAATACTGCCTGAACTGACGGTTCAGATCCACGTCTTCCAAATCCAGGGGCCAGATCTATCCCTTCAAGATCAACATATATGATCTCTTCGCAATTCCAGACTTAGAGGTTTTGAAATATCAAACCTAGCTCTCTTCCATACTCCAATCCTCCGGAGCTGATGATCTGTGGACACCTGTCCCGTGAAATCAACGATGTTTATCACTTTGGAACTCCAGAATCCGGATTTCTCAACTTCAACCCTTTCCTTCTTTGGATTTTATACGAAGACTCTAATCCACTGACGTGTTTCCTCCTCGGATCAATGGCTGTGATCCCTTCGCGTACCTAGACTTCAGACATTTAAACTCTCAAATTTTCTCTCCCCACGAAGCATGCAGATTTATGCCATGTGTCCTCTTAATCTAACGATCGAGGATTTCTTCAGGACTTTACCCAGAGTGCATGGATCTATGCCATGTCTCTCTTAGATCCAACGGCTCTGAATCTCTTCGAGTCTTCGAGGTTCAAAAGTCTCAGTTCTCAACTGAAAATCCACAACAACTTTACCCGAAGCTCGCAATATGTCGACAAGTGTCCACCTATAGATCGATGGCTCTTAGCTCTTCGGCTCTTCAGTCTTTGGGTGTTTCAACACTTCAGCCTTCGCCTTCCTCTAGATATTTTGACCTGTTGACACGTGTCCTCCTGGATCCAATGGTCCTGTTGGAATAGGGGAATACCTAGTGTTCAATGCTCAAGAGCGCACCAACAAATCCCTAACTACCGACCCTTTCAGAAACACCTGCAAAGCAGATGAAATCTCACCCAAGGTAGAGACAGGGGTGGTCGCAAGACTTAGGTGTCTGCAACCTTAGATGGGACACAAATCCTTGATTTTATCCTTATAGGGCACTTAGCATAGATCATTCACTAGTATTTAACCCTTATTATACCTTGTAGACAGCGCACAGCTTCGTGGTGAATAATCAGATGTACATTGTTTCAACACCTAAACATAGTAACCCATATCATATATAGTGGATCAATACTAAGCATCCTCATACACATCAGATCTAACAATCATATATATCTAAGAAGAACAGAGCATAAGTGGATATATCAAAGCACATAGCATAAGAAAAGATAAACGCATTGAACCAAAACACAAAGCATAACACAAATATTTACGTGGTTCACCCCCCCCCTTGGGGCTACATCCAAAAGATATTCTTCATTCTTATCGTCCTCAAGTTTTTACAAGCACAAAGCCTTTAAAACCCTTCTTCGCAGATGACAGAAGTGTTAATATTATGCTAGTTGCGGGAGGTATTTACCCCCATGTGTGAACCTGACGAGAATAGAAGACTTTGGGAAGCAAGAGAAACCCTAATGAGTTGACTAATAACCCTAGAAGCCTTGTCGGCTCAAGGAGATAATTTATATTAGTCTATTAGCCTCCAGTTACAGTCTGGTGTGCAGGTTTGGAGGAGGGTTGTAGGTGCAGCTGCAGCAGCAGCAAGATCTCAGTTTTGGCTTGGATATTTCTTGGCTAGGGTTTGGAACATCTGATCAACTTTTTGTGATGCGCTATCCTTGGGGATTGATGCACTACTCTTTTTTTGGCTATCTAGACTAGGGTTTGCTTACGGAGGAATTCTCAGTCAAGGTTAACGTGCATGGAGGGAGGCTTCAGCCTATGGTTGGGTGATGAAGGTACCGTCAATGGTAAAATGAGCACACCATCTTCTATATTCTAATAGGTTATGGGCCCACACCCCTTCGGTCAGCCTAAAATGATGGAAGGAAACATAGCCACTAGATATTGATCTCGTTGAGGTACTCTCGCTAGGGTTACTAGTAGGAGAAGTTTCCAAAAGCACTGCAGCTAGGGTTACCAGTAGAAGTAGTTGCAGAAAGCCAAGACGTGAAGTTTGGATTTTTGGTCAAATCAAGGGTTTGACCAAGTCAAGCAAGCCATGACGAACTCTATGAAGTCTGAGAATAATCTAGATGGAGCCTCTAACTTTAGAGCATCAAAGACAAGGATTGACCTCATCCTTGCTAAGAATAAAGTGCTGGATATTGTGAAAGGAAAGATCGTGAAGCCATAGTTTAAAGAAGGAGAAGAGAAGGAACCACAGAACGTTGCAGCTATGAAGAAGTTCAAAGATGTTGACATCAATTCCATGAGTATCATAGTGGATTCCATAAAAGACCACTTGATATCCTACATCTCCCATCTTTACTCATCGAAGAAGATGTATGATGCCCTAACAAATCTCTTCTCAGTCAGAAACATTGGACAAGTTATGAGTCTGAAGAATGAGCTCTGTGACATGAAAATGAATGACGACAACAACATAACATCATACTTTGTAAGGATCTATCAGCTAAGAGATCAACTACAATCTATTGAAGAGATCACTTTAGAAAAGGAATTGGTGAGCATATTACTCAATGGTCTTCCCAAGACATGGGATGCATTTTCCGCAAGCATGAACACAAGGAAGGAGTACCCAACATTTGAAGAACTTTGGACTTGTTGTGCTCAAGAAGAAGCAAGGATCAATGCAAAAGAGAAACCTCAAAATAAGTACGATGATCAAGCCTTCACAGCAAGATTCAAGAACTTTAGAGACAAAAGAAAGTTTGATTCAAGAAGGAAGCCAGAACATAGAAGAGCTATTTTAGAAATACAGTGCTTCAACTGTCAAAAGTATGGTCACTAAAGGAACCAGTGTCCTGAGCTAAAGAAAAGGAAGGAGAAACACAAAGCATCGATTTCCGAAGAAAAGGAACCTACTAAGAAGACTAAGCAGGATGGAAGAGACTTCTTATACTAAAAGGTAACAACACTCTTCTTATTTCTTGTACATATCTTGCTTGCATTGTCTTTGTACATATCTTGTATATCTATCTCTTGGAATATAACGTGTTCCAAGAAGAACTATACCTATGGAAGAACAACAAGATAAGAATGAATATCATTAGATAATACATATGAAAGGATGAAATACAAATCATGTGGAAGACATTACAAGATAAGACCGAAATCAGAATTAATCTTGAAGAGACTTAGAAAAAGCAAAGACAGAAAGAAGTGAACAATCGAAAGGAAACTGGAAAAAGACTCATGACATTCTATAAAAGACAACAAGATTGAAGCGTGGATTCTATTAGACAATAAATCCAATTATATATATTGCAGAAGACAATAAGGATGCAGATGGAAGCATGGGCTCTATTATATATTGTAGAAGACAATAAGGAGAGGAGACGGAAGCATGGACTTAGTCAGACGAAGGGAGCAGATTATATGAACTTATGCATGAAGCAAGGATTAGGAGGGGGCTAATCCTATGATCCATTGAAGATGATGAAATGTATATATCCATGGTAGCAGCCATGAAAGAGAGTATGTGTTCAGCTCAACCGCAGAAGAAGACCTTTTTGAAGAGTAGCCTTAAAGTATTCCTGGTTGTCCATCAAGATCTGTGAAACGATGATGAAGGTAAGAAGTGGAATCTCTAGGGCATGGAATCTATAAGAAACTCCATGGACCCAAGAGATAAAGAAAAACATGAAGATTCCAAGAAAGAATAATCATAACAACCAGTCATTGTATCAAGAATCACAAGATTACCAGCCTAATATGAACTCACTAAAAGCAATCAAGCAGAAGAACTGAAAGTCATGATGAAGAACAGTGTATGGAAAACCTATGACTGAAATCATTGCAATATTCAAAACCAGAGGCTCTCCCAGATGGAGGGAGAAGAATATGATGATTGATTGTTCCAGTACACCAGACATATCACTACATGAATCATTATATCATTCGCAACATCCATAAGTTGGAATTCTACATTAGATAAATGCAAAGAATGTTCTCCAGAAGAAATTGAGTAAAGAACGCATGCAGAGCAATATCAAGACTTTGAGACATACCAGAAAGAGACTCTTGTATACAGATAAGAAGAATACAACTTGGTGGAGAACTTCCAGTGGACAGCAGAAGCGTGGTGAAGATTTCCTATAACATCAAGATGACTACTCAGAAGATCAGATCTCGTGATGACAAAAGAAGTACCACATGGATATGTTCTAGTTCTCCAACTATGATATACTCTATTGTTCATATCTACATGAAGCCTTCACAATATTCCAGACTAAAGTACAAGCATTACATTATCCATGATGAAGTCCAAAAAGAAGAAAGTGATTCTCCAATACATATCTCCGCATATGAGCAGATAAGCATACTTTTTGGTAAAGCCTCTATTCAAGATGAAAGAACTTGCATACTCAATCTAGAGATCGTGGAAATAAATCTCCTAGCTGGAAGGGAAGACTCTCCAAACTAGAAGAAGGTACGCAAACATGTATCTTTGTAATTGAAATAACTCTCCAGTTAGGAGGGAGCATTGAAAATATTGTTTATCTTTGTAATTGAAAAATAGTCCACATTGGACAGATGCTTTCCTGTTCAGAAATTGGATTGAGATTTATGACGGATAGTGACTTCCCATTGTAGTTAACATGGGAGGTAGACTGATTTTTGATGTATCATAGACAATGAATTCCCATTATGGGGAGTGGTCTAGGACAGTCATTCTTCTTGACAGTCACTCTGAGTAGTGGTCAAGTAGAATGGTCCGCCTCATTGGGTAGTCATTCTTTCAAAGTTCATAGTTGTGAGCAGTTTCGAAGAATTGTCTGTTTTGGAGGTTGATGTAGGACGGGCATTCCTTAAGGGTTATACATTCTCTCCAGGTTACACTTTAGTGTCATAGGAATGGCCCAGGGTGGGGAATGGTCTGGACACTTATTCCTCGAGGGAAGACTCATTCTCTCCAAGTTACACTTTGTCTAGTGTCGGAGGAATGGCCCAGGGTGGGGAGTAGTCCAGGATCAACAATCAAGGATAGTTATTCCTCGAGGGCAGACTCATTCTCTCCAGGTTACACTTTTTTTAGTGTCGGAAGAATGGCCCAGGGTGGGGAATAGTCCAAGACAGTCATTCCTTAGGGCAGACTCATTCCCTCCGGGTTACACTTTGTTTAGTGTCGGAGAAATGGCCTAAGGTAAGGAATGGTCCAAACATTTCTCGAGGGCAGACTCATTCTCTCCAGGTTACACTTTGTTTAGTGTCGAAAGAATGGCCTAGGGTGGGAAATGGTCCAATTTCAGAAATCAGAAACAATCCTTCTTCCTTGGTTGAGAAGAATGGGGCAGATAGCCCATTGTTGATATTCTATATTGATGGTAGACATTCTTTCATACCTCACAGACGTGAGTGAAATATTGGCCCAGATGACTATTGTTGATATTCTATACTGAGGGCAGACACTCTTTCAGATCTCACAGACGTGAGTGAAAGATTGGCCCAGTTGATTCAGTTTTTATCATAACATTGTTTCTATGTAGATGAAGACTACTATGGTGGCAGACATTCTTTCAGATCTCATAGACATGATTGAAAGATTGGCCCAGATGATACTGTTTCTATCATAACATTGTTTCTATGCATGATTCTCTTAGATGTTTTTTATGAAGACTATATGACAGTAGATGAGGACTACTATGGTGAATATGTTTCACCATTTGCAACCATACGTTGTTGATCAAGTACTTATGTGTTACTTGATGTGGTAGTTAACCACTAGATTGTAGTTATGTACTACTATGAATAGACACAGGTGTGTTCTATTCTTGTTCTAATTGAAGACTATCAGCAGTTTATTGGAGATAATGATCATTTAGATGAATGATGAACATAGATTTTCCAGATGGAAAAAAGTTCAGAGATTTTACTCCTCTTGTATCACTCTATGGTGAGAGTAACTTATCTATCATCATATATAACTACTTAGATGAAGTATGGTTTCGAGAGATGATGCAACTGATGATGATGGTGATGCTCATGATCTAATCATGAAATAGTCTAGATGACTATATTGATGCTATTGGGTAAATGGTATATTTTGTGCTCAAGTCCATTACATGTAAATACCTCTCTAGCTAGGAGGGAGTGTTAATATTATGGTAGCTGCGGGAGGTATTTACCCCCACGTGTGAACCTGACGAGAATAGAAGACTCCGGGAAGCAAGAGAAACCCTAATGAGTTGACTAATAATCCTAGATGCCTTGTCGGCTCAAGGAGATAATTTATATTAGGCTATTAGCCTCCAAGAGAAGAAGTCAGCCAAAATTAATAATAATATACTGAACAGACACATACCTAAAAGGAGAATTCGTCCCCAACAAAACTGGGAGGATTACTATAAATACAGGGCGCCAGTTCTCATTTGCATCATCTCAGAATTGCAGTTTCTCAGTTGGTGCGCATTGCAGTTGTAGTCTGGTGTGCAAGTTTGGAGGAGGGTTGCAGGTGCAGCTGCGGCAATAGTAAGATCTCAGTTTTGGCTTGGATATCTCTTGGCTAGGGTTTGGAACATCTTATTATCTTTTTTTGATGCGCTATCCTTAGGGATTGATGTGCTACTCTTTGTTTGGCTATCTAGCCTAGGGTTTTCTTCCGGAGGAATTCTCAGTCAAGGTTAAGGTGCTCGGAGGGAGGCTTCGGCCTATGGTTGGGTGACGAAGGTATCATTAGATCCTTCTTCCTTGCATTACAATATCAATCACACAGTAACTTGCACTTAGCCTTGCAAGCCTTACACAGTTCGCACATAGCACTTATTCAACATCACATAGATGCACCACCAATTGGACTAAGAAATCATATCTACTACTTCTTGTGTTACCTATCCTTCTATTTATACATTACAAAAGTGGGCCTAAGTGTGGGTAAACCCACAGGATGACATCCCTTTCCCATTATATTAACCCAAAACCCTAAAAGAGGCCGAAAAGTGGACTGAGATCCTGTGATCTCTGCTTCGCCTGGCGCTCCATCTTTGACAGGGTGTCGAAGTCCAAAAAATGATCATTTATGAACAAATGTTCCTCAAAACTTGGTCAAGGGCCAACAGGCCCCCAACACTTACCTGTGACTCGTCCTGATTCACTGAGGTCTGACCAATTCTACTTTGAATTCCTTGAGCTTGGCTTGAGCTGCTTCGACCTACCACATTACTACTAACTCCTGCTCAGCGAACTCTTGGATGAGTGCCTCGTTCATTGGGCCTTCTAGGTGTTGTTCTGATGTATTCGCAAGTTGTTCAAGTTCTACTCCTTGGCTTTCAAATTCAGTGAACAGTTGGCATGCCTTTTCTTGCACTGGTTGAAGTTGTTGAGAGACTTCCATTACTTTACTCTGAAGCATGTGAATCTGTTGTTGGGTTGTTTGTTTCTATGGAAACCTCTTCATTCTCTCTACGGGTGACAGGGCCTTCAGTTGCACCTCTAGATTTTCAGCATCATACTTCGCCTCTTGGTGTTGTGACTCCAATTTATGCAATTATGGGTTCTCGGTTAGGTTCTCGTAGATCTACGCACTTCTGCTACTTAGTTGTTTGCATTCCTCAGAGAGTGATTTAATCCTTTCTACGGTGCTCCAGGCAGTTATTTCTCGCTGGTCGCGCACTTCTTGTGCTGTCTGTGGTATGATTTGAAGCTCTAAGTCCACGAATATTTGTTGAAGTTGTTGAATAACTTCAGCAAGAGTCATCACTTGGTGTTTGATGGGATCCTCTGCCTTCTGTTCTAAGCCAGTCACGTAGTGAAATGCTTTGTTGACTGCTTCTTCAATCCCAATCTGCTTCACGAGCAGCTGCTCTTTCTCTTTTTGAATCTTCGCTCTGTCTTCTTCAAATTTCTCTTGGAGAGTGTCCTTCTCTTGTTGTGCAGTTCAACATTGCTCGATGATTTCCTCCTATGCTTGGTTTAAGGCCTAGGTGGTCTGGGTTGTTTCTTCTTGTTCCTTTCGAAGGCGTACTTTGACCATGTCAACAATCTTGCAGAGTTGAACTGGTTCATTTCCTTCTTCTGTTGTTCCTTCTGGCAGGGGCGCAGAGGAGACTACGTGGTTGGACTGGAGAGCTTGTTGTACTCCTTGGAGTTCGATCTTGATTCGTATGTACATTGTCTCTTGCTTAGCTTCCTTCTTTTCTATTATCTCTTCTATGGCTTCATTCATACTTGCGATGAGAAAACAAAAGTCATCTGGAGTGAGCATGGTCTTCAACTTAGTCATGGATGCTTTTGATTTCTTTCAGGAGGAAGGTTCTAGAGGCGAACCCTTCCTTTTATTTATGATTTCTACTTTGTCTCCTGGCCTCTGTTGGACTTCTTCTAAGTCTTTTCCATTACCTCCTTGCTCTGGTGTAACGGATGCGGTTCTTATAGATCTGTTGTCTACATCCTGGATATCCTCATCCTTCTTTGTCTTCTTTATTTTCTTTGTCTTACTGGGTCCAAGTGTATTCTGCGCAGCTTCTAGACTATCAATGTTGGACACTTCTGCAGGTTCTGTTGGAATAAGGAGGTCTACCATCCATTCCTTGGTGATTTCCTCCAGGTCTTCTTTTGTCAGCTTGTAATAAGACTGAAGTTGTTCCTTGTTCTCATCAGCACGTGTTTTCAGATATATAAAATGGTAGTTTGCACTGACCTTTATCAAAGGTCAAAACTTGTGTAAAGTATTCGAGGTCATGCGAGGCTCGGACTGGATGGGGAGCTTCAACTAGGTGTAGTGGGTATGAAATACAAAATTGGATTTCCACTGCTTGTTCATGTCATTTGAGTACCACAGGGTATTGAACTTTGCAACTAGTGGTTCAAAGGGGTCAATGTCGAGGAAGGTTGTACCTTCTGGTAGCTCCCATGCAACGAAAGCTATAAGTATCAAGAGCGAGCCAAAATGAAATTCATGCCCTTGATCTTGGGCTTCTCTACAATCAATCTCTAGTTGATTCACCAAGTACTTTGCCCAGTTCATCTGTAGTCCCTCTGCACACTTTCCTACGAGGTTGACTACAAAATCGAACACTTGTGTGGGTTGATTATTGCGTACCAACTTTCCTGCGATTAGTTGACAGGAGAGGTGCATTGTGCCACTTTCAATAGAAGCTACCTTGTAGCTTTGTGCACCTTTCTCAACATCTTCATAGGCTTCTTTGATCTTTTGAGCAAGAGCGTGATCCGCAGTGTTTCCAGGATAGTAATCGTGGGGATCAAGGACCTGCATGCTAAGCCTGGTGATCTGGTTGATCAATGTTAGATCAACTGTTATGCGATGGTTCAACCAAAAGTATCCTCCATGGTAACTTGCTAGCAGGAGCTTCACACAAGCATTCACCTCTTGGTGTCTGCCGAAGTGTGGTATCTTCATAACGTTGAGTAGAGTAGACTGTGCGAGGTTCATCATCCATTGTTGAGGGATGATATTCGAATTCTTTCCCTTGGTTCTGGTTAGGTACTTGTACGGGGAAAGTGTGTTGTAAAATTTATGATCCCCTAGGTTGAATTCACTAAACTTCAATGCAGCGATATTGTCATGATCTGTGCAGACTGCGCGTACTCCTTTCGGTAGGTACGTCATGACCAGAGTGTACTCAAAGTCTCTAGGCACACTATCTCTGTTGATTACACCACTCAGAGGTGGTATGTAAGCAGGTAGGATGGATGGAACCAACTTCGCATTGGCCATATCGTCCTTATGTTTGGTTCTTCTTTCTGCGTCGGCTCAGGATGTTCCTACTCGAGCAATCGACGGGGAGGCTTTCACTCCTCTCGTCGATGATATCTATACACCTGTAGACAATCCCCACTCTAACATGACTCTTTCGGCTCTGAGGCTAGCGAGTACCTCTCTTATAGATTCTTCAATTGCGCTAAATTTGTCAAACATATATGCTCAGGATCAATAGCTCAATTTCTCAAAGCAATGTAGATACTGTAGTAAGGTAGAGAGTAAGCGCGGAGTAATCATGGTTCACAATTCAGGTAGTCTGTGGATTCAAATTCACGATTAGCAAAAGTGTCTTCCATGTATGGCGTGATGGATTACGTAAGTAACTCTTTAACATATCATTTGCAATGGATATGGGGCTACCTTAACTCTGGTTCTATCTGTTATGGTGTGGTATAACGGTTTGGTGATGAGCCATCAATGCTTTTCGATCCATTCGGGGCGGTAGTCGAACGAATATATCAGCCTCCAATGGCTATATTGCTTCACCGTGGCGAAGTGACCCATGTCGTTGTTATGTTATCCCGACAAAGCTCAAATTTTGCAAAGTTTCTTTCGGAGAGGTTCCCTCTAGAATCCTCTGTAGCTTGTCAATCTGAGCTCTCTTTTTACTTATCTTTCTAGCCTTCTTCCCTGTGAGCTTTGTCTTGGTAGTTCTTTTCTCGATCTGGTTCTTATTTTTCTTGGGCATAGTCACTTCACGTTGTTGAGGTTCTTTCCCAAGACTTAGAAGAACTACTTTGTTTGTATCTGGTACAGATACTCCAATCTTTTATGAGTTCCCTAACTCTTGGACATATGAGCTTCTAGTGTCAAATAGCTTTGATTTATTCTCATGTTCCTCAATCAACTGTGCGATCCTTCTCGTCATGAAATCTTTTAGCTCTTGTCTCTGTTGTTTTAATACCTTTTCTTCTTCCTTTTTTCTAGCTTGATCTCTCTCAATCCAAGGTTTTCCAAGTAACATAGTGAATGGCGTGTCATCCTCAATAAATTTGATAATCTCAAAATTTTCTTCTGTCGAAGTTCCATTGATTTTCATAGGCATTTGAGTAAGTTTTCCACATAACATCATCATTTCTCCTCTGAATAGTCCTATTCCTCCCAGTGAAGGAATCATGGCAGGCTTCCCTATAACTTCCCAGGTTATTTTTGGCATAATGTTCAATCGTGTTTCTTCATCAAGAATACAATCAATGTGGAATTCCCCTAGTCTTGCTTCAATTTGTTCCTTTTCTTTGAAGATATCTAGTAATTAGACATCTTTATGTTCCTTCAGGGTTTCTTTCATCTGTATTAATACTTTCTCTGATTCTTTCTGGGGTTCTTCTATTTCCAGGGCTATCCTAGGGTGTTCTTCATGCAGATTCATTCTTTCAAGCTTAGAAATCATTCTAGGGCAATCCAATACTTCATGGTCCAAAGTTTTGCAACAGAGACAACTGGGTTTTCCACCAGGGCAATCCTTAGCTAGATGGCCTGGTTTTCTGCAACCATAACATAGTGTCAATCCTCTCTTTTTCTTAAATGATCCAAAACTTCTTCTTTACTGCGCACTAGGATCATGGTAGTTAGCCGGAAAAAAAATATTTCTAGGATCTTACATCCATTTGTTAGTCCAAACATTCTTTCTATGCATAGGTATAACATATCTATCATTATTCTTATCAAATCTATTCATATCAAACTTTCTTTCTTCTATTATTGCCATAGGTTTTAAGCTAGGACTGAATCTATCAAACATACCTAGATCCATGCTCTAGAAACAAAATATTTCACTTATCTTACTTATACAGAGCACAAAGCTTCCAGATCTAAGAAATTTTAACTATTCTTACCTTTATTAGAGAACAGGGCTTACAAAGCTTACCTCTTTTCTTCAGATCTGACCTCTTTCTTTCAGAAATTCCCACTTTTACTTTCCTTAGAGAATAGAGCTTACAGATATTACCTCTTTTCTTCAAATATGATCTTCCTTTCTTAAGATCTAACCTTATTCCTAGCACAAAGCTTCACAAGTCAAGTAAAAAGTTGCGCACTAGGGAAACAGATCTATGCACAGAGCTTTCTTTTGCACAAAGTTTCTTCTTCCTTAGTTCCTAGCAATCATAGTTTCAAGTCCCGACAACAAAACCATTTGTTGGCACAGGGGCAGACCCAGGGTTCAACGCTCGAGAGAGAACCAACAAAGCCCTAACTATTATCCCTTTCGACAACACCTGCGAAGAAGATGAAGTCTCACCCAAGGTAGAGGTAGGGGTGGTTGCAAGACTCAGGTGTCTGCAACCTTAGCTGGGACACAGATCCTTGATTCTATCCTTATAGGGCACTTAGCATAGATCATTCATTAGTATTTAACCCTTATTATACTTTGCAGACAGCACAGAGCTTCGCGGTGAATACTCAGATGTACATTATTTCAACACTTAACCATAGTAACCCATATCATATCTAGTAGATTAGAACTAAGCATCCTCATACACATTAGATCTAACAATCATATATATCTAAGAATCACAGAGCATAAGTGGATATATCAAAGCACGTAGCATAAGCAAAGATAAATGCATTGAACCAAAACACAGAGCATAACACACAGATTTACGTGGTTCACCCACCCCCCACCCCCTGGGGCTACATCCACAAGATCTTCTTCTTTATTATCGTCCTCAAGCTGTTACAAGCAAAAAGCCTATGAAACCCTTCTTTGCAAAGGACAGAAGATCTACGCAGCTCGTTAGATCCTTCATTCTTGCGTTACAATATCAATCACACAGTAACTTGCACTTAGCCTTGCAAGCCTTACACAGTTCGCACAGAGCACTTATTCAACATCACATAGATGCACCACCAATTGTACTAAGAAATCACATCTACTACTTCTTGCATTGCCTATCTTTCTATTTATACATTACAAAAGTGGGCCTAAGCGTGGGTAAACCCATAGGTAGACACCCCTTTCCCATTATATTAACCCAAAACCCTAAAAGAGGCCCAAAATTCGACTGAGATCCCGTGATCTCTGCTTCGCTTGGCACTCCATATTTGACAGGGTGTCGAAGTCCAAAAAACAGTCAATTATGACCAAATGTTCCTCAAAACTTGGTCAAGGGCCAACAGGTCCAAATTCTCTCTAGCCCTTTATCTCTCCGCGCTTCTAAAATCTCGAGTTTCAAACTTGCCTCCTCCCAGACTCACAGTATCTGACGACTCAGATCCACTCTGGTGATCCAACACTTGAATTTTACCTTGAACAATCTGACAACTCGGATTTGTTACTGTCGATCGAATGACTGAGATTCTACTTCGACATTCCAGCTCTTTGGGCTCTAGAAACCTCAAGTCTCAGTCCTTAATAGGTTCTCTCTCCTGTGCATGTAAGGCGTTAAGGCTCATGCACCTTACATAGATGAGACAGTTGTTGATCCTTTTCTCTGTGATCCAACGACCACTGTCACTCCTCCTCCCGAGCTTATGATTTCTTCCGACTTGGAAGATTTCTCAGTGTTCAAAGGTTTTGAACCTTTTCTCCTCTTGCAAGTCTGATTCTTGGAAGTCGTCAACACTTCTTGAAAGTGCTATCTCTTTTGAGCTTCTTCCTTAAAGGGATTTTTTATTTCCCATGCACACCTTGCATTCTTGGGATTTCGATAACTCAGATCGAAGGATTTCTTGAAAATAAATTCTTCTCGCCCACTTGGCGTTCCTTTGTTTCGGGTTCTTCGATGCTTGGTCACTTCTCGACGGTGTGCACAACTTGCACCTGGTCTAAGTTTCCTTGGTTATCTCTAAACTCCTTTGAGTCAATCAATGACTCAATCGACGCACTCCTTGCATTCGAGATGCACACTTTACATATGAGTTTCAGAAGAGAAACAATTGAAACTTAGATCAAGTTTCCTCACGAATTTGTACTATCAACTTCTCGAACAATCATACATGAACAAAAATGGAATAAATCACATACACAGAATATAGCATTCATTCATTCATACATCAAATGAACACAGTCTAAGGATTTGGGACAATTATGTCTGTTCTATTCATTCATCAAACAAATTACATAATGTTTCTTCTACCATACTTTGTTCTACTAATCTCTATCTTCCTATCTCGTAATCTCACCATCTACTTTTACAATGCAACAACAACAAAACTATCTAAGGACCAGCTCCCCGAGCTCTCGTCATCCTGTCTGTAACCTATCCTATCAAACTCTTAGCGGTTACCTACTCTGTCCTATTACAATAACTAATAGTTATTGCTAGATAAGAGTCAACACTCCATATCTGCAACCCCTTACAGTCCTTCACGAATTTACAAACACGACATATTTAAAAATGCCACTTTCAAAAATATCTCAACAACTCGATTTAATTCTGAGTTAATTTCTGATTTGAAACTCTGTCATGTTGTGATGTCGTTCCTTTGCCTCCACGCTTGCATTTTGACTTTGAAGGCGATGCTCCTACATCATTTGTGGTGCAGACTTAGAGCTGATGGGGATTCTCTTAGGGAATGCAATGTAAAGAAGATCTTATCCCTTGGGTTGTGCAAGTTGATGGGGAAGAGAGTTGACTTGTTGTAGGAGTCACACCGATGTGAATTTACTAGGTATTAGGTTGTTTGACTAGATAATTGCGAGCCATAGGAGCCTATTAGTCCTTGTGGAATCATAGCCCTAGCTAGGGAGTGTCCTATTGCAAAGAGAATTGATGCAACAATCCTTGTAGTTCTAGTTATGTGTGGGAAGTCTACATTGTTTGATCATTCATAAAGATAAGTGCTTTAATGATTGTTTAATAACTATTTAAATGTTATGATTAACTCTTTCATTTTAATCTGTATTTGTATGTTCAAATAATGTGTATATTTAAATATAATGTGTATTTATAATTCTAAAAATGAATGAAAGTTGCACAAGTTCTTGTTTTCATGGTACTCATATGTATTCATATTAATATGATATCATAATTATGTTATGTGGATTTGGTTTAGTACAATGTCCAATGTAAAAATTAAAGAAAAACAAAAAAAAAACACTAGTTAATCTGTTATCATTTTTCGAAAATTGAATAAATAAAAAACATTTTCATTTAACAATAATTATTATAAACACACAAATATATACATAGGTAAATATATATATATATATATATATATTAATTAAAAAATTATATTTAATTAAATATATATATTTAATCTTTTATTTATACTTTACTCTGAAAATAAAGCCAAAGAAACCGTTCACCAATTATACTCTAAATTCATTCATAGCAAATGAACTACATAAATCTTGAGCTAAAAAACGGGGCATAACCTAAGGTTGTGTTCTATTAAAATATTAAAATATAGCATGGGTAAAGAGTATCTAGAGACATATTGTTTAGGGGCCCAATTGTACCTAGTGGATTTCTGTCACGCTCCATGTTAGGTCTTCAGGCATGCACGCTGATGTCTCTTCCCTGAACGTTTCCAATCTTCCTGCCTCAGCGATGGAGGGGACAAAAGGGGCAAAAGGTAGCGTGCAGTCTAATGGAGGATCCATGATCTCTAAATCCCCATCCAATATTCGCACTACTGTTCCCATCGAAGGCCTCAGCGCCGAATTACTCTGAATACACCACAGAGCTGTTTTTATTAACCGATACGCCTCATCCATCTCCTGTGGCCTTTTCAATTTCAATCCACTGTCTATCAGATCTTCCATTTTTTCTTGCACCGCCTTGCTGAAAGCTATAGAAGGGAAAAACCAGTGCCCAGAATCCTGAGAGTTATCCACGTTCTTGCGCCCACTGATGATCTCCAAAAGCACCATCCCGTAGCTGAAGACGTCGCTCTTTGATGTGATTCCCTGCTCAAAAAACCACTCAGGCGCTATGTATCCTGCCGTCCCTCTCACCTGCGTCACCACACGACTTTCCAGATCTCTGTCCAGACACCTCGCCAAGCCGAAATCGGACAATTTCGCCTTGAAATTCTCGTCCAGCAGAATGTTCTGAGGCTTGATTTCCAAATGCAGAATACAAAGCCTTGAATCTTCGTGCAGGTAAGCAAGTCCCCGGGCGGTGTCGAGGGCAATCGAATGCCTAGTTTTCCAATCCAGCTGCTTGTCTGAAGAGAACAGCCATCTATCCAAAGAGCCGTTGGCCATGAATTCGTACACCAGAATTCGATGTGGACCTTCTGCACAGAGACCACGCAAGGTCACGAGATTGGAATGATTGATGGATGATATGGTGGCGATTTCTGCACAAAACTCTCTCTGTCCCTGCCCGGCGCGGTTCTCCAGACATTTGACAGCCACCGGAGTACCATCACCCAAAATTCCTTGCCACACTTTACCGAATCCTCCCTTTCCAATCTCTTTGCTGAATCCGCCTGTGGCAGTTTCCATGTCCTTGTAGGTGAATATTGCAGGAAGGCCTGTCAGGTTCTTCAGATATTCTGCGTCAAATTCATCGTAACCTTCCATCCGATTTGCAACAGATTTTCCACTTCGTCTTTTGATGAGTCTCCAAGCCAAACAAGAGAAGAAAACGCAGGTTAGGGTTGAGGTGATGGCAAAGAACGGTGACGTACGAAGTGATTTCGTGATAAGCAAAAGAAGACTGGATAACCAAAGCAGACCTAATAGCAGAAGAGTTCGGTTTCGGTTGGGGTGGAAGTATTTGACAGTTCTAGATATTAAGTTGCCTGGATTCTCCTCTTTGATTTGCTTGGAATCCATTTCTCGACCTCATCTGCAGGCTTTCTCCTATTCCATTTTATATTCTTCACTGTCTCATACGCTACTTTTTAATACGATATTAAAACCATTTGACTAAACCATAAATCTGTAACTCGTTGAACCATTCAATCAATTTGAACTTCTCTCGAGTTTTCTTACAAATTCGGTCAATTTTACAAGTCCAGGTTTCCTTGAAGATTCCGGAGTCGGCTCTTAATTTTACATGCCATTGACCAAATTGATTCATTCATATTTCAATCACATTAAATTAAAACTTTCATTTATATTCCAATGAAATGATGTTAAGATTAATGCTATATTAATTAACATAAAGTTATGTTCCAATCAAACGTGCCAACTTTTTTCCTCGATTAGATTAAAGTAGTTATTATATTCCAATTTCCAATCATGCCAACTCGGAGGCTCGCACTATTTTAATATAATATAAGATTAGCACAGTCACATAATTGTGATTGATTAAAGTTGAAAGGCATATTTAGTTGTGAAAGAACGCAGGAACGTAGTGGAGCCAAGGCATATTTAGTTGTGAAAGAACGCAGGAACATAGTGGAGCCGTCGTTGAAGAAGAACGTGGTAATGTTAAACATTAATCATTTAAAACGTGGCAATCATATAGTGCTATAGTAATTTCTTAATATGATTAGGTAAATGTTAAAAAGTAAACAGGTAAACAGATGCATTCAAAAATACAAGGAGATTATGAAGAGTAAATCACATTCATTGATTTGGGAGGACGACTAAGAATATTCCAGCATCTTTAATTGTTAGCCATCAGATTAGAATTTTAGATTAAAAGATGATTAATTGTGCCCATTGCCAATAGGTATACGCCTTTCAGCTTAAATATGTATTTAAAAAACAGATTTTAAAACGCTTGTTTATAGAATTGTGTCTGTGTGAATTGAGATTGATCCTCTGCGCATTAGAATGTGTTATATTTTTTCTAGTTTGACTATGATATTTATCAGGTGGTGCCGAGTATGTGCCATAGCATTAAAATGTGTAATATTTTTTCTAGTTTGACTAAGAGCTCGCTTTCTTTAGAATCATAGCTTCAAGCTAGAGTTTATAATCACTTCTCTCTTTCATGGCCTAAAAAGGTAGGTCAACTGAAGGGTTGCTCAAGACCCAATATCTTATCTCGCTTATCAAATTGCAGGGAGAGCGAAGATAGTTGCGACTGAACTCTTGATGGAAGGGACAAAACTGAGAGCTGGAGAACCCTAGATGACTGCTTAGAAAGGAAGGCCTAACTATGAAGGGGGAGTGAAGCCAATTTGGAATGCACAATACATTATTTCAAGCGGGAAAATCGTACTACCCACCCAACCCGGTAGAGGGAATCATGTGTCGGAATGCCATCCTCAGGTGAAATAAAAGAAATGAATTTAAAAGAAATGACTAAGAGCTCGCTCTCTTTAGAATCATACCTTCAAGCTAGAGTTTATAATCACTTCTCTCTTTCATTGCCTAAAAAGGTAGGTCGACTGAAGGGTTGCTCAAGACCCAATATCTTATCTCGCTTATCAAATTGCAGGGAGAGCGAAGATAGCTGCGACTGAACTCTTGATGGAAGGGACAAAACTGAGAGATGGAGAACCCTAGATGACTGCTTAGAAAGGAAGGCCTAACTATGAAGGGGGAGTGAAGCCAATTTGGATGCACAATACATTATTTCAAGCGGGAAAATCGTACTACCCACCCAACCCGGTAGAGGAAATCATGTGTCGGAATGCCATCCTCAGGTGAAATAAAAGAAATGAATTTAAAATAAAAACACTACCATAAGTAACTGGCTTTCCTCTGGTTCCGGCGTGTGTTCAAAGACTCTTGAGTGCTTTAAGGAAAGGAAATACTCTTTAGGCCGGTGTACTAACGGAATTAAATGAAAATGAAAGATCTCACGGTCTAAATGCAGAGTGGTCATGTTGGGAACGTTGTGCGCTTAGCGAGTCGTAACTCTCGTCTTCCGGTTCTTCTGAACGACCTCGGCAACGACAGCCACAAGCTGCTCTTCGGTGAAAGGATAGACGACTTACACATTCTTGCAGGTGCCATGGCAAACTCACCATATGCATTAGAGACTGTGCAGTTGATAAATCCATCAGAACATTCAACCACGAGACCGAGCAAGCTAGATTTCACAATCAACGAAAGGAGAGCGTAATGCTACCAATTTTTCTTTTGGTAGAGACTGTGCAGTTGATAAATCCATCAGAACATTCAACCACGAGACCGAGCAAGCTAGATTTCACAATCAACGAAAGGAGAGCGTAATGCTACCAATTTTTCTTTTGGGGAGGATGCTGCTTCCATTGGATGAGGATCTATGAAAAAGAGAATCCAGGTCAGGGCTCAACACATTTACCTTGTGTTCCAGAAAACAGTCTTGTCTATAGACCTCTTTTATGCATATATCTATAACTAGTTCTTTTTTTGTACATATGTTCAATATATTCATGGTTGGTGGTTGGATCTTATCCACCCAGTGTAACAAAACCTGCTTAGACATGTTTTTACAACTTTTTTTCTAAAGCATTATTAAATAATGATATAGAGAAAAAGGCACAAAAAGAAGAGATTTGTCAACACAGAAATTCAGAGACTCGCCCCGTTCTAGACATGCATTTGTCTTTCCTCTGATTTTCTCATAACATCTTCTTTCTCGGGTTCAACTTCTGAGAATTTAGGAGCACCACCTTTTCCAGTAAACAGAGAGTCCATTTCATGGCTATGCTCATAATCTATATGGCATGCCCCTTCCATTGAATTTCCTGCAATTATGTCATCGATTGAGTTGTTCTCACAGAGAAGATATTTTTCATTTAAGATATTGAGTTGTTTCTCTCAACTTGTTGATTGATATAACTATCTGTTTTTTAAATTCAGGAGTGTGAGGACGGTGGTCTCCACAAGAAGGAAGAGGGACGACCAGGATGAAGACGATGGTCTCCACAAGAAGGAAGAGGAACGACCAGGATGATGAGATGATGCAGAATCACGCTAAGAAGGCCCATCCTTAACAAGAAGGACGAGGGACGAAAGGATGGTGAGATGATGCGTAATCACACTCAGAAGGTCCAGTCTCAGACAAGAAGGACGAGGGAAGACAGGAAGATGATGATGCAAAAGATACAGTGAAAGAGAACGACCCTGTGCATGTAGCGGTGGTGAAGACAACAGAATGCATCGACTGCAATGTGAGCTTGCAGGGTAACCATGCATGTAAAGATGGTGAAGACAACAAAATGCATTGACTGTCATGTGAGCCTTGCAGGGTAACCAATGTTATAATTGAGTTTTAATTATTTTTTAAATAAATTATAAAAATTTACAAATAGACAAATAATATTGCCCTCCAGGAGACTATTTAGTCCCATCATTATTATGATGCGAGCTAATCATAAAATGAGAATAAAATTCTTTGAAATTGAAAAAAAAAAAGATTTTTAATTTTAATAAAATATAAAATTGTTTGAAATTAGTAAAAAAAAAAAAAATTTAATAAAACATAATTAAAAAAAAAATGTGCCAAAACATTTATAAAGTGTGTAAAATCTCACCAAAACAAACCTATTAATATCTCATAATGCACCCACTAATAACGAGTCAACGATATAGTCCCTTGGCCTCGCAGGGACTAATAAATAGCTCAACTAGCTTATATCTAATAGCATATAGAAGAGAGATAAATATTTATTAAAAATTCCATAGCTCGACTTCGTAAGGCATTTTTGGACAAGAAATAAGGGCTCTACGCAAGTATATCAGTCCATGAGGTGTAAGTACTAAGTTCTTTCTTGTGGAGGTGTGGTGAGTTTGTGCCTTTGGCGAAAGTTTGGTGGTTTATGGGGTATGTAGGATGAGTTGATTTTTAAAGGTGTCATCCATTATGTGTCAAATTTGGATTATAATGCAACTCCTTAAGTTCCTAAAACTTTGGATTATGTATCACAGTTTTTCAGTTCCTAAAAATTTGGATTATTAATGCAACTCCTTAAGTTCTTAAAACTTTGGATTATTTGGATTATGTATCAAAGTTTTTCAGTTCCTAAAAATTTGGATTATTAATGCAACTCCTTAAGTTCTTAAAACTTTGGATTATTTGGATTATGTATCAAAGTTTATCAGTTCCTAAAAATTTGGATTACTAATGGATCAAATTTGGATCCAATCGCAATCTATCACATCTCTCCTAATGATAATGCTTTTGAGTCTAATAAATAAGAAAATGAAAATAGGAATGGATTATATGAATATAACTTTTCTAAATATTACTATAAAGACAATCTTTATAGATAGATTTTTTTTAAAATGTTTGTAAGATCATAGGTTTAATAGATGAAAAGTTATAACTTGAGGTGGTTTACCTTTCTAAGTCTACAAATAGATATCCATAAACACAAACCCCTTCCTCAGTGAATGCATAACTATGTCCTAGTAGCTTGTATATAATTGGTGGAGATTTCAACATGATAAGAAGACTTAACGGAAAAAAAAGGACTCTGGAGGCATGATGGAATTTTCACCAGATTTGTATACAAGATTGAATATCTTCAATTAATAGATGTCACCCACAACAATGGAAAAAATACCTAGAATAACAACAGAGGAGGAATCTATCACGTGGAAGAATAATTGAATCACTTTCTTATACCATAATTTTTTATGGATGAAATAATAGAGTGAAATTCCGTCATTATACCAAGGGAAATATCTAAACACTCATCAATTCTCCTCCATTTCCTACTAAGGCAATGATCTAAGAGAACGGATTTATGATATGAAAAAAAGGTGGAGGACTAATCTTTATGATATGAAAAAAGGTGGAGGACTAATCTTAGTTTCATAGGAATCATAAAGAATTGGTGGAGTCATAGAGAATTTCAAGTGGTCTCATGCATGTATGTTTTCCAACAAAAGATGAAATATTAGAAATCTAATATCAAATATTGGAACTGCAACAACTTTGGTAACATATTTAAAAAAAATAAAGAGATGGAATCATGCATTGACAAAACACAAGAGGAAATCATATCCAATCCAATGAATTAATTCTAATGATAAACTTAAAGAGACCTCAACAACCAATTATACCCATCCACTAATAAGAAGAAGATTTGTTCATGTAAGAAATCATGCATCTCATGGTTGAAAAAAGGAGATAAAGCCTCCAAATTCTTTGACAAGTTACCTCTAAAAGGTAGAAACAATGACAATATTATGAACTTGTGGACACCCAATGGGAAACAACTCTATGAATATAAGGATCTGGAAGGAAAAATCACTTCCTTCTTCAAAAATATCCTCTTTAATCCATCCATTGATAGGTTAGAATCCATAAATAGCATCACAATGAACATTGCAAAGTCCATCACTAATGACAAAAAAACTCCCTGATGTATCATGTCACCACGATAGAAACTGAGAAAGTGTTGAAAGAAATGGCACTTGGGAAAGCCCCAGACCCAGATCATTTTCCTATAGATTTATTTCATGAATTGTAAGATGTCATTGGGACTAAGCTTTGGGGCATGGTTGAATACTTCAAATCGTCTGGTAATATATTGCAAAAACTAAATTCTAGTTTCTTTTCCCTAATTCATACAGAAATTGGTGCTAAAAACCTAAAAACCTTGAAAAATTTCTCTAAATCACCTTATGTAATGTATCATATAGACTCATCACAAAAGTGGTAGTTAGTTGCATTAAATACATTCTTGATAAAATCATCTCCAAAGAGTAAGGAGGTCTACGTGGGACGAATAAAATTTAGATATGGCATCATTTCTACCCATGATTTGATAAACTCGATGAAGAAAGGAATGGCCCCAAGAATGATGATCGATATAGACATATGAGGCCTTTAAAAGGATATGTTGGACCTTCATCCAAAAAATACTTGAATCCTTTGGATTCTATGATGTATGTATCCACTATATTATGAACATGATAAAATCAAATTTCTACTCCATTCCCATCAACGGTTCTCCATCTAACCCCTTCTCAAAAATCAGAGGATTCATGAAATGATATCCCCTCTCACCGTTCATTTTCATTTTAATGGTTGAAGGCCTAAGATGTAGATTTTTTGAATTCAACGAAGTTGGGAATGATAAAGCATGTTCTTGCTCTTCTATAATTGATGTTGTCTCTCAGCCTCAATTCATTGATGATACAATTGTTGCAAGAAATGCCAGTATTTCTAAATCCAAAGACTTTAGGAATGTCCTCAACAACTTCCTCCTACTCTCACAAGGGTAGCTAAATTATTTCAAATCCTCTATTTTTTTCTTCATGCTTTTCTATTTGAAGGCACATTAAAACAACTATTGATTTTGGAATTAGAACCCTCCACTCTCTCCACCTAGGTATCACCCTAATTGAGAATGTTGGAAGGAAACCACCTTGGGAACTTATTTTCACAAAGATTGGTAAAAGGTTACATATATAGAATTTTATATATCTTTCCCTTTCTTCCCCATATTCACCCTCTAAAGACTAGTTGGGTCAGTCAAAGTCCTTAAGTTCCTAAAAATACTTTAAATAATTTTCCTCTTGGGAGGGCCTATAGATTTTAATCTTGTACAATATTTCATGCAAACATATTTTTAGTAAAAGAACATAAAAGATACAATGGAAAATACAAATATTACACAGATATTTTTCCCCTGGAAACCCAAACTGGGAAAACCAACATATTCTATATCCATTCATAATGATACATTGTTTACAATAAAATATACATATAGGAGCGCGTGACATCCAAAACCCTAACCCAATGACTTGGATTAGTCAATAACCATAATTACTTAACCAAAATTAGAAAACCATCGAAAAAAACCATGTGTCAAAAAACCACTCAACAATGGACATGAAAATCAAGGCAACACAAAAAACGAGGAAAAAATGAGACAGGTTTCCAATGCCCCCCCCTCAAACCCCCATGTGTTTCTGGTGCAACGTAGACACTACTACTCATGGAAAGAATATAACACATACCCAAAATTCTCCCACTTTTTGTTTTCTTTCCATATAGGGGGTTACATGCTTACATAGTCAACAATCCAAGGCAACAATGCCCATGGATACTCTACACCAAGAGAACTTCTCAGTGCTCATAGATTTTGTTAATGAATCTGCAACATTCTTCAAAGTTTCCACCTTCATCAACAACACTTTCTTTTCTTCAACCATGTCTCTCACAAAGTGATATTGAATATCAATATGCTTTGTATTTGAATGATAAGCCTGGTTCTTCGCCAGAAAAATTGCACTCTGACTGTCACAATCTATCCTTACAGCTTGTTGTACCAACCCAATACATGAAAACAATATTTGTAACCATACTTTTTCCTTACTTGCATGAGTGGTTTCCATGTATTCAGCCTATGTAGTTGAAAGTGCCACTACAACCTGTCTTTTTCTCATCAAACTTATTTCTCCTCCAAACATGTTAAACCCATACTCGCTTGGAGATATCCTACAATCCAGATCTCCAACCCAGTCTGCATACACAAAGCCATGTATGTCCAACACTTTTTCCAATCCCGGTCTTCCTTGGTAGAACAATCCATAACTAGCAGTGCCATGCAAATACCCGAAAACCCTTTTTACTGTTGTCCAATGCTCCTTCCCTGGTTTTGACATACACCTCCTCCAAACTCCCACTGCATGTGCAATGTATGCTCTAGTATAGACCATTTCATACATTAAACTTCCAACTTCACTCACATATGGAACACAATACATGTCCTTCTCCTCCTCAAGTGTCTTGGGACATTGATCCGTATATAACTTTACACAAACAAGAATAGGAACCTTGACCGATTTACATTCCTTCATATTAAACCTCTACAATATTGTCTCGACATATTTTATCTTATTTAAACATAGTTTCCTCTTTTTCCGATCTGTTTTAATTTCCATTCCCAAAAAGAAGTTTGAAGCGTCGAGATCCTTCATGTCAAATTTAGAGGACAACTAAGTTTTCACATCCTTGATAATCTCCGTGTTGTTTCCTATCAACAACATGTCATCCACATACAAGGTCAAATAAATGAAATGATCACCAATTAATTCAAGATACACACAATGATCCTCTTTGCTTCTTGTGAAACAAAGTCCCAACATATAAGTATCAAATTTTTTATACCACATCCTTGGTGACTGTTCTAAACCATACAATGTCTTTTTCATCTTACATACCAGCTCCTTCTTTCCCTTCACAACAAATCCTTCTGGCTACTTCATATAGATTTATTCTTCCAAATCCCCATGTAGGAATGTTGTCTTCACATCCATCTGTTCTACTTCAAAATTAAATGCAGTAGCATTAGATAACAGAAATTTTATATAGGTTAACTTGGCAACAAGAGAAAAAATCTTAGCAAAATAAATTCTCTCAACCCGGGAATAACCTTTTCTACTAACTGAGCTTTGTATTTCTCCACTTTTTTTTTTCCTTCAACTTATTTTTAAATACCCATTTGTTGCCAATGGGATTTCTTCCAGTCGGAAACTACAATACCTAACAAGCCTCATTCTTATCCAAGGCTGCCATTTCCTTGTCCATGGCATTTTCCCATAGATTTTCATTCTCTGTATCCACCGCCTCTCTGACATTTCTAGGATCATCATCAATAATAGACAAAGAAAAATTTGAACGGAAATAAGATGGAGTATACCTTTCCGGTATCCTTCTTTCTTGAACCGATCTCCTCAATACTAGAGTATGAGGGTCATATTCTTCTGATTCCTATTCTTCTATAGAGTCTGATTCATAATCCTTTATATCAAACTCTATTTTTGTTGGTTCTTCCTTACTTGGTAGGACTTCATGTTTAACAATATCCTTCATTTCTATAAATACCACATCTCGGCTATACACTACCTTATTAGTTTCTGGGTTCCAAAGCTTATAACCTTTGAGACAATCTTTCTATCTAATAAAGATACACTTTTCATCCTTCTTATCTATCTTACTCATGTTTTCCTTTAGAACATGAACATATGAATCACATCCAAATACCTTGAGATGTGTAAGAGAGTGTTTCTTACCATTCCATACCTCTTGTGGAGTCTTGTCATCTAGCGTTGATCAGGGTGATCTATTGACTAGGTAACATGAAGTACCCACTTCCTCTACCCAAAATTATTTCCCTAACCCAACACCACTGAGCATGTACCTTTATTTTTCCATCAGTTTCATATTCATCCTTTCTGCAACTGCATTTTGTTGATATACCACACTTCTTACAGAATTATTCAAATTCATTCATGCAGAACTCTCCTCAATTATCTGTCCTCAACACCTTGATTCTTTTTCTCTGTTTGATTCTCAACAAGATCCTTAAACTCTTTAAACATGTCAAAGACTTCATATTTAATCCTGAGGAAATATATCCAAGTATTCATTGAGAATTCATCTATAAATGAGACATAGTACACATATTTTCCCAATGATGGGACCAACACAAGTCCAAAAACATTACTGTGAACTAGCTGTAAAATTTCTTCTGCCCTCCTTGCACTAGAGGGAATCTTACATGATTCTACTTCCCATATACACAATGTTCACATAAATTAAAATATAGAGAGCAGTTAGGCATACCTTCAACCATACCTTTATTGTGTAGTAGTCGAAGACCTTCCTCTTCGATATTCCCCAGTCTTTGATGCCACAACATAACCTTTTCTCCAGAGACTGTAGGAGTTCTTTCTTCTTCAACTCCAATATCAGGAACAATGTAACTATTACACCCATCACTAATAGTTCTTCCTTATAGATTATATAGATTTACAAATCGAACTCCCTTCAACAACACCATTGCTCCTCGAACCATCCTGTAGGTTTCATTTTCAAATATTGTTTTTACCCTTTCATCATCCATTTTACTTACAAAAATAAAATTACTATCCAATCCTGGGATGTGAAGAACACAAGTTAGTGTTCTAATCCTTCCATCTATGAGCCTCATATTGAATTTTCCTCAACCTATGATTTTGGTTGTCGAGTCATCACTTAGGAAAACATTACCTCCATCATACCTTTCATATTCACAGAACCACTCCTCGTGGGGAGTCATTTGAAAGGATGCACCTGAGTCAACCAACCATGCCTCGTACACATCTCCTCCTTCTTCCTTGGAGGTCTTTCCTTCTGTATAAGGATATTCTTGAGATCCCTTCTTTTTCTCAACTTTGGATCTACACTGCTTCTTATAGTGCCCTTATTTTCCAGATATCCAACATACCTTTACAAACTTTCTAGGAGATTTATATCTACCCTTATTCTTAGATCTCCCACTTGAGAACTTAGATATATTTCTTTCTTGGGAGAATCCTCTTGTAAATAATGCATCTATGATTTTTCCTTCCATATTCTTCCATATCATCTCCTCTGACAACAAGGATGAGACCACTTCATCAAAATTCAAGGCATTTGTATTACTACCTATGGCCACAACTAGACTATCCCATGAATCTGGTAAAGAACACACTAAATTGATACACTTATCTTCATCTGAAATTTTAATCTCAACAAATACTAACTAAATTACCACAATATTGAAGGTGTTCAAATGATCTACCATCAAGTCTCCATCTCTCATCCTCGGGTTACACATATTCTTTCTCAAGAATATTTTATTTACTAGGGACTTAGACTGATACCACTTCCCCAACTTATGCCATAAATCCTTGGTTGTGTCTTCCTCTGACACATTCAGTAATATTGAATCTAATAGACACGGTCGGATTTTTCTCTTCACCTTTCGAGCCAACGTTTTCCAATCATTTGTTGAAATTCCTATAAGTGTAGTACTTGGATCTACCATGATCCATTGATCGTTGTCCACTAACAAATCTTCAATCTTGAGCTTTCACAACTCTAAACGTTTCCCATTAAACTTCTCGATCTTCATTTTTGAATTGCTCGCCATTTCTTTTCACCTGAAAAATCAATACCACAAATCTCCCACTGTGGTGCAGACCCCCAAACCCTTAGGTCCAAGGTCTGCGCAGGATCATTCTAATCTACCCTTTGAGCCTGATTGACTCGATGGTTTCCCCTCGAGAAATACCCTTCACACACAACAATGTATCCACAGGTCCTTATGGGTTGAGCCTTCTTGAACAAACACTAGGCACCAACTCAAATCTTTCGATCAAACAATATGATCACACCTTTCACGATTTTGGAACTTCATATTTCACAACTTCGTGACTTCTCCTTCCAAGTTTCTCACCCCTTCAATTGTCGAAACCCGAAATGCTAATTCGCCAAAATTCTTATCACATTTCACGATTTCGGGAATCTTGGGACAAAAGACCCCGATCCGTTGTCCTTGAAAATTCCAAAATACCGACTCTCGACACGTTCTACAAAGGTTGGACCCACAATGGACTTCTCACTTCATCGGGATTTCAAACTTCCCGATTTCGTGAATCCAGATGCAAAGCTCCTGACTCTCTAACCTCCAAACCCTGAAATAGTCAACAAGGATTGACTCCACCTTTTTGATGAGGACACGCCACCTGTCCACTCAACCACTTCCTGTCTTTGATGTAGACTCCTGCCACTTGTCACTCTTTTGGGTTTTTGGGAATTTAACTCCCAAAGTGTTGTCTCCTCCATCTCTCGACACCCGAAATGTCGAAATCCTGAAACTCTAATCCAATTCTTGTCGCAACTCACGACTTTGGGACTTTTGTTCCACTGCACTCGACTCCTCATCGCTAGGATCTCTGAAATACCAAAATGATCTGACAGCTTGTGTGAAGCACAATCAACGGTCCACGTTGATACTTGATCCTAGAGTGGAAATGTTTCTCGCCTTTAACCACCCTACAACTTCCCTGGATCCTAAAGTCCTCGCTGTTTTAGGGATTCTCCACAGATAATTCCGACCGCTCGTTGCTCCTTGATAACTCCTACGAAATAAACCAAGGTTCCTTCACATCGACTTGATTCCTGCAAAGTGACTTCGCTTTGTCTCCCCTTTAATTATATCAAAGGCACTAACCCTCCTGAGATTTTCTTGCAAACTTGAGTCTTCAAGAAGACTCCTGCGCGCACTCCTTGTGGAAACCTTCAAATACTTCCAGGTATTTGATTCTCGTGACTCTGTGAACTTTTCTGCAACAAAATTCCTTCAAATCTCCCCTTGGTTGATAGTTTTCAGCTTTCAACTAGCCTGCACACACCTTGCATGGCTCCTGTGTCTGACCTGCACTTCTGCAGGAATGAGAAAAATGGTATCTCTCCTGAGCTTTCAGAGATAAACTCTGAACCTCCATCAACGCACTCCTTGCAGACAATTTCACTGCACTCCTTGCAGGAACTTCTCACTCAGGTTGAGAAACAATTGAAACTCATTCTCTCTTCCTCTCAGACTTCAAACATTCAACATGAAATCATACATTCACACAATCTTAAAGAAAATACATAACAAAGAGAATAAACAACCATAAGCATACCATTCATCATGTATACATAGAAAGCATCATAACACCATGAATCTGAATCAAATCTCTTTTCATTAATTCAAACTTATATACACGGTTTCTTCTCTACAACTTTCTACTATAGCTCTCTTCTTCTTCTCTATGCTTAGTGATATCTTATTGTTAATGTTACAATGATACAAAGGTGAGGGTGTCTATAGTCAGTTTTCCCTCCTACGCTTTAAACTGTCTAATCTGGAATTTAAAATCTACCTACTTTCATTTATTGAGCATAAATGCCTCTACCTACTACAGATGAGAGAAAATCGCTCATGATATTTTTGCAATATGCAAGTGCACTTCTTAGCTTGTTACATTAATATGTGCGCATTTATTTCAAAACATTCCAAAACACTTTTGCAATGTGCTGAAATGTACTGTCGCTCATCCCAGCTGCCTTCCACCTCCGCGCTCGCTTGTTGTTGGTGATGCTCCTGCATCACACTGTCACAAGGATTATCATAGTATCGAGACAAACCCTTGACCACAAAGGCATCCCCCTAAATCCAACAAAGCTCTGATACCAAATGTATATTTTAAACTTGTACAATATTTACTACAAACAAACCTAACTTGCAATAATCATAACTATGTACATGTAATGAATAAAGATCTAAAAATGGTACACAATGTTCTTCAGTGTATTTTATGCAATTCCTCCATATTTCACTACTTGTAACCTCTCAGAAAAGGAGTTATAGAAAAAATGGCATACCTTGTTGAATTCTAGCTTATTCTAGAGATCGAACTTGTAGAGAATGCCCCGCATGGAATATTTGTTTTATAGATATGAAAATAGTACAAAAAATACTAAAGGATCTACTATAACAAATGCATTTGTTCTTATTGAGTTTCTATATGTTATGAATAAGTTATGACATTTTTACCCAAAACAATTTTTTTAGACTAGTTTCAGGACTAGCCACAAACCCTATTTTCCACGGAGTGTAAGTCCAAATATACAACGAACTAAAATATAAAATATTTATCACAACTACTTGGATATGTTTCCTCAATGGCCTCCCGATTTCGTGGTCTGAATCATTCTTGATTTTTTTTTATCTCAAAAATGGTGAGATGACCTGTCAATAACATACCTCAGAAAGGATCATCAAAATAATTTATCCTCCCTTGAATTTCGACCTTCTTTACTTCATCTTCCCTCTGAAATTAGGCTTAGATATCCTTTGGTTACATCAGTAACTTGTCGATATTCAATATTATCATGTTTTTTATTAAAATCAGAGACCCTTGCCTCTTATTTATACTTCTATGTAGCTTCCTCAAGGGGTTACCTTCTAACCATCTTAAACCACTTTCCTTATTTTCAGGCTAACCCGCTTCTAACCACTTGTCCACTTAGTAATTTATACATTCAATTTATTATTTAAATAATTTATTTTGTAACCACTTTGACTTATAGTACACTCATCACTTCACCTTATTATTTAAATTACCTTCTAACCATCTTAACCCACTTTCCCTATTTTAGGGCTAACCCACTTCTAACCACTTGTCCACTTAGTAATTTCTCCACTAACTTTATTATTTAAATAATTTATTTTGTATCCACCTTGACTTGTAGTACACTTATCACTTTACTTTATTATTTAAATAATTTCTTCTTTGCAACCACTTTGACTACTTTGACCTCTTGGAGCTTCTAAATGACTCATGAGGGTTCTCAAACTTCACATGGCCATAACTCTCTAACCGTGAGGAGTTATGTGACGTTCCACATACCATCGGAAATGGAATGACATGTACTATCCATCCAGAATAGTCTTACCTTCAAATATAATATAAATCATACCATTATACATAAAAAAAACTTGGTTCCATTACCCAAACCTTTGTGCTACCGCAATTTGCTACCCAACTTTCTTCAAGGGTTGACATCAATGACAACCAACCCAAATAATAAAAAATATCCCCCTTTGGAATTGATAGCAACACTATGATGAAATACTAAATTCATATCACCCATGTTCCCCCTGTGACCATCGATCCCCTTGGAACCATGCCTATGTGCTCTTTCTCCAAGCATTTACCTTTGCATCTGATAAATCTCTCCCCCTTTGTCATCAATGGAAAAGGTATATTTCCATCTGGGGCTACTCCCTCTAACTGAAATCTTCCTAAAACCAATCCCCCATCCTGAACTATCCTCTTTATGGTGCTTCCTCGTATAAATCTAAGACATATAAGATAATCATTCAAAATAATTCATTTTGTAGTAGAAATTACTCTGAGTCTTTGGCGAAAATACTCAAAGGATTCCCTTGGAAGCGGTTTTGTAAAGATGTCTACCACGTGTTGTTTTGTTCCCACATATTCAACTCCGATTCTCTTCTCTACGAACTTTTCCCGTAGAAAGTGATACTTTATTGAAATGTGTTTCATCTTGGATTGCATCACCAAGTTCTTTGAGATACTGATGGCGCTTATATTATCACAATATATTGGAATGGGCTCGTCAAACTCAAATAGTATATATGTCAAAGTTTATTTCATCAATATAACCTGACTACACCATCTTTTTGTTGCAATATACTTTTCTTTGGTTGTAGATAAATATATTGATGATTGTTTCTTACTTAGCCAAGATACCAAACACTCACCCAAGTATAACATTTCTCCATTGGTGCTTCATCGGTCATCAATACAACCTGCCCAATCTGTATCTATGTAAGAAATAAGTGATATATCCTTTCCTTTTGGATACCATAATACAAAATCTTTTATTCCTTTGAGATATCTGAAAATCCTCTTCACTGCTAATACATGCGATTCCTTTGGTGTTACTTGAAATCGTGCCACCTGTCAAATTGCTTGCATTACATCTAGTCTAGATGTTGCCACATATAGTAAGATACCAATCATTGACCTAAATTGCCTGCTGTCTATAGACTTTGAATCATCATCTTTGCTCAACTTGCAACCGGTTTGCATAGGAGTGGTAACTAGTTTGCAATTTTCCATTCCAAACCTCTTTAGCATTTCTATGATATACTTAGTTTGAGAAATAAAAATTCATTGGTTTCTTTGATGTATCTGAAGACCCAGAAATAAGGATAGTTTTTAAGCCCTAATATTGGCTCATTACCCCTTAATTGGAGCATATTAAATTAGTAATGTTATTTTATTTATGTCGACTTTATTCCATTAGTTGTAATTATACCTCCTAGTCTCCTATATGTACCAAGGAGACATTTTCATTTGGAATCATCTTGTACTTGAACATTTATGTGGGGTAAAAGGAGGTTTCCCCCTAGAAGAGGATTATTATCTGAAATTATCTCTTTTTCAAGGTGTTGAGTACTTATTCTAAGGTTTTTCTATGCTATATTGATATTTGGTTCTTAACATATTGAATTAGAGCTCAAGGTCTTAGGGTTTCGTTGTTGCATCTGAGACACCTTGGAATTTTTGCTATAATTTTTTTTATACAATGTTTCATAAGGAACGACTTGGAGGATATTTAGTATATGGATCAAGTTACATTGGGTTAAAATTTTAGCTCCTGAGGCCTCATACTTTCGGAGATACATCCTGTGCAATATAGGGTTCTGGAATCATCCTGAACTAATTCATTGTGGAATTTTCATGATAAAAAAATTTCTGTAATGTTTCAGACCCTGAACTCCAGAGGATATTTACAAAAATTAGTAAGGTAGTTGTGGTAAACATTTCATCTTATGGGTCATCTTACATTTTTAGATACTCCCTATGGAAGATAGGGTATTTGACTAGTCCTATTGACTAGTCTCAAGAAGGTGTTCCAGGTAAAACAATCATAACGTCTTCCTAGAGTATCCAAATTGAGTGATACTAGTTTCATTCGATAGTGTGCAGTCTGTAGTATTTATGGTATGAGTTTCAAAATTTTACATCAATTATTTTGTGTGGGGCATGTTATACGAGTGAGATCTCCTTTTAATGCCAAAAATCAGCAAGTTGTGGGGAAGCTACCATAAATTCCACTTGGCACATCCAATTTTGATCAGACCCATGGAATTGTAGAGAAGAAATATCAGAGAACTACAAAAAATAAAGTTTCATACCCAGAAGCACCGAAACTTGGGAGATACAAAAGAAGAAATATTTTCTAGTAGAACCAACTCAAAATCAAGGTTCAAAAGTGATACTTGGCCAACATGACACAAAAAAAGGGAACTTCTACACCAAATAAGCCTCTATAAAATCCTACTTGGACTCTTGATGAAGGTGAGGAAATGCATAGGGACATAAATGATTTAAAAAAGAAGACAGTAACAAAATATGAACTACAAGAGATGATGGATTCAACAGAATCTATGTTTGAGGAAATAAATACTAAGGTGGATGCTTTAAAAGGGGAGATCATGGAAGTATTGAAAAATTTTGTAACAGAGAGGACACCTGAAAGTGAAAATGCATCCCATGAAATTCATGATGAGGACACAGGGAAGGTGAATCAAGAATGGAGAAACTCTAACCTTGGGTTGAAGACCAACCACATTCCTAAGATTGATATGAGGAAGTTTGATGGAAATGACCCTATCACATGGATACTTTAGATGGAGCAATTCTTTGATCTACATAATGTGCCACATACACAAAAGGTACAAATTACTTTTTTATATTTAGAACCCAATCAATTTTTATGGTATAGATGGCTTTGTTCTCACAAATAACTTGTCACTTGGACAATTTTCACAGAAGAAATGATAGCACACTATGTGGATATAAGGAGCAATACCTTCATTATCCAATTGATAAATCTCAAGCAAAAGGGTTCAGTTATAGAGCACATTGAGAACATCCAAAGATTGAATATAAAGGTAACCGATATTCCAGATGAGCACTTGATTGATGTTTTCATAGGAACTTTAAGAGATAACATTCAACATGAGGTTCGCCTTTGGGAACCAAAATCATTGGAGAATGCATTTAGGGTGGAAAGAAATGTTGAAAGTAAAAATATGGCTATGGCTACTAGAAGGACCAATCCTAACATCTATAGAGAGAATAATGCTCCTTCTTCTAAAACACCTCAATCTAAAAGGTTGACACCTCAACAATTGGAGGAAATAAAAGAAAAAGGTTTATGTTTTAATTGTGATAGCAAGTACAATAAGGGACACAAGTGTGGCAAGAAGAAATTATTCTACATAGATTGTGAAGAGGAAAAATAGCAAGAATAAGAACCATCTCAAGATGAAAACGTAGAAGCAATTTCATCTGAAGAGTTGACTCCCACGATATCGTGTAATGCATTGGCTGGAATTAGCACTCCTCAAACCCTCAAGATTGAAGGATACATCAAAAAGGAAAAGGTAATAGTATTAGTTGATTTTGGCAGTACTCATAATTTCATTCACTATAAATTAGCCAAAGTTCTCAATTTCTTTGTATATCCAACACCATAGTTTCAAGTAATGATTGCAGATGGAGGAACTATCAATTGCTAAAGAAAATGCAATAAGATCAATCTTACTATGGGGGAATATGTAATGAATAATCCAATGATTTATGTACCCATGGGTGGTGCTGATGTTGTACTAGGAATCCAATGGTTACAATCATTAGGAGAAGTGGCTTTTAATTTTCAAGAACTTTTCATGAAATTTTCATTGGAAGGAAAATAAATTGAGTTAAGAGGTGTCACAGGGAAACCCGATAAGGTGAAAATCTCTAATGGCATGACAAAATTATTGAAAAAGGGGCATCAAGGAGTTATTGCACAACTATGCTCACTAGATGTTCAAACATCTAAGCCATCTATTCCTCAATATCTCCAAGGGATCATTGATAAGAATTCCAAAGTATTTGAAGATATTCTCAAAGGTCTTCCACCCACTATAAATCATGATCATGAAATTCACCTAATTCCTGGGAGTGTTCCTCCTAACATCAAGCCACACAGATACCCGTATGCCCAGAAGACTGAAATTGAGTGCATGGTTGAAGAAATGTTAGAGGCTGGCATTATTAGACCTAGCCAAAGTTCTTACTCTGCACCAGTGGTAATGGTATTCAAGAAATATAGCTCATGGCATATGTGTCCATATTATAGAGAGCTCAACAAGATCACTATTAAAGATAAGTTTCCCATTCCCGTCATTGATGAATTGTTAGATGAACTACATGGAGCAATATATTTCACAAAATTGGATCTTCGTTCAGGGTATCATCAGATTAGAATGAAGGAAGAAGATTTCCCAAAAACAACATTCCAAATTCATGAAGGCCATTATGAATTTTTGGTCATGCCTTTTGGCCTTACAAATGCACCTCCCACATTCCAAGGGTTGATGAATTCCATTTTCAAGCCCTTCCTTCGAAAATTTGTGTTAGTATTTTTTGATGATATACTAATCTATA
>ML781889.1:0-29013 GCA_009831015.1 Picea engelmannii | reverse complement strand
TTGAAAACCTACCATAGAGTCAAGAAGGATTTTTTTTGGGATGGCCTTAAAACTGATGTTCAAAGGTTTGTGGCAGAATGTTTGGTTTTCCAACAAAATAAGGTGGAAACAATTAAGACCCCAGGTATTTTACAACCATTAGCTATCCCAAGTCAGCGCTGGGAGGAGGTTTCCATGAATTTCATCACAGGGTTACCAAAGTCTGAAGGAAAGAGTGTCATAATGGTGATTTTTGATAGACTGACCAAGTACACACACTTTTGTGCACTCTCTCATCCCTTCAAAGCTAGTACAATTGTCATTTCATTCATGGAGACAGTTCAAAATCTACATGGCAGCCCAAAGATTATTGTAAGTGACAAAGATCCCATCTTAACTAGACATTTTTGGACAAAATTATCTTCTTGTTTGGTTACTCAAATGGCTCATAGCTCATCCTATCATCCTCAATCTGATGGAAAAACCGAGATAGTGAACAAATGTTTGGAAGGCTACCTTCATTGCTTTGTCTCTGATAAACAAAAACAATGATTCAAATGGTTTCCCTTGGCAGAATGGTGGTATAACACTTCCTTTCATACTGCAACAAAAATGACACCATTTATGACACTCTATGGATACCACCCTCCTTCCATAACTTCTTCTCTAAAAGAAAAATCTAAGGTTCAAACAGTGGAAGATCACATCAAGAATCAACAACAAGTTCTCCAAATCTTAAAGGACAACCTGACCATGGCATAAAATCACATGAAACAACAAGCAGATCAACATCGTAGTGAAAGAATTTTTTAAGTAAGGGATTGAGTGTTTTTAAGACTACAACCATACAAACAGATGTCCCTCAAGCAAGCCAAGAAGGATAATAAATTATCACCAAAGTACTATGGCCCTTATAAGGTGTTTCAAAAGATTGGTACTATGGCATACAAATTGGAGTTGCCTGCATCTTCACGAGTACACCCAGTTTTCCATGTTTCATGATTAAAGAAGGTTATAGGCGACAAGATCCCAGTTCAAACTATATTTCCAGAACTTAACAAGGAAGGTAAAATAATATTGGATCTTGAAGCCATCACTGACACAAGAATTCACCAGTTGAGGAATAGATCCATTTCATAGTATCTCATTAAATGGAGGAAACTATCGGCTGAAGATTCCACTTGGGAAGATGATTCTCTTATACAGAAGCATCCAGAGTTATTCAAGCATTGTGGACAACACTTGTCTCAAGGGGAGGGGCATGTTAAGCCCTAATATTGGCTCATTACCCCTTAATTGGGGCATATTTAATTAGTAATGTTATTTTATTTATGTCGGCTTTATTCCATTAGTTGTAGTTATACCTCCTAGTCTCCTATATATACCAAGGAGACATTTTCATTTGGAATCATCTTGTACTTTAACATTTATGTGGGGTAAAAGGAGGTTGCCCCCTCGAATGGGATTATTATCTGAAATTATCTCTTTTTCAAGGCATTGAGTACTTATTCTGAGGTTTTTCTATGCTATATTGATATTTGGTTCTTAACAATAGTTCTCCAAGTAATGACATTTTAAATTCATTCTACATATCCTTTGCAAATTTTTGTCTTAACCTGTCTTCAGTACTTCCAAAAATAATATCATCACTATTAAATTCAATTAATAAAATACCATCTTGAGTTACCTTGATGTAGAGGTTGTTGTCTGCACTTCCTTTTATGAACCCTACCTACTGTAGATATTTATCCAGTCTAGAGTACCATGCTCTAGGAACAAGTTGTTCAATGTAGACTTCTTCTTCAAGTTCCTTGTTCTAAAAAGATGATTTCAAGTCCATATCTATCCATGCTGTTCAATACTTTGCTACACAAATGTCCATAATTTTGACTCATATGTCACTATATTATCATGAAGTACTACTACAACGGATTAATCTATCATATTTTACTTTTGTTAACCGAATGCATTGAATATGTCTACCCAAATTCTGCAAGCTACTCGAAGGATGGTTATCTGGTTTGTATGAGCTATCGCATAGACTCTGCATGTCTATTATTCATATTATCTTGGAGTGTCTAAGTTGGATGGCTCAAAAAAATTCCTTCTCTAATGTGTATTCATCGTCATCTTCATTGGTAAATTTATCATCTCTCGGAGATCTTACTTATTTCTTTATGTTTGTGGATTCATCATCTCTCTGAGCTCTAACTTATTTCTTTATGTTTGTGGATTCATGTTTCACTACAATGCCTGAAAGTAAAATCTCTTGAACATGTTCCTTATTTACCTATTCTTCTTTTCTTTCAGTTATTTTCCAAACCTTTGTGTATATGACGTCTTTCTCTGTAGAATTTTCTTCATATCATTTTATTTCCAATCTTGTGAACTCTGGGACCTGGTCTTTGTTCACCCGTTCTTCATGTTTTCTTATCCATACTTTGTTTTATCTTATATCAGTGTTCTCTTTCATCGAAGTATCGATCATTATTCTACATTCACTAGCTATGTATCCATAGTTATCACATTAGTAACATTGAATGTTACGTGGGGACACATATGCACTTCTTGCTTGAACATTTCTTTTATAATCCCTGCAATCTGCAACCTTATGTCCAAAATTAGTACAATAAAAGAAATGGCCATACAAGAAATTTGCATACCTGGGAGTGAATGATCTTCTTTGTGGTGTAGTCGTTCTAAATTCCTACCTTGACTGATCATGTTCATGATTGAAGCTTCTTTGTGGCATGAACATGGATGGTTTTTTTGAAGATGTATCTTCAATAGTTTTCTGAGATTATGGTTGACCATGATTCCTTCCTTTGAGTACTTCTGCATAACTCTTTCTATTTTATTAATTCTTATTTTCTAGCAAACTAGAGTGCCTCTCTTCATTCTCTATCATTGATGTGGATGTTTATGTCTCTTCAACTTTCTTGTTGAGCTTGGTGATTTTACTTCTCAATGTGACAACTTCTTCTTCAAGCTTCTCAACCTCTTCTTATTTATTCATTAGCTAAGACTTCATGACTTCGTCTGTTATTTCTTCTTCAAGCTAAAGAATAAGAAAGAGGTTCATGACTTAAATAAGAAAGAAAAATTTCGCTTCTTCAAGCTAAATTTTTAATGTGATTATTTCTTCTTCAAGTCCTTTCTCTTCTTGACCAAACTCTACCTCAATTTGGGTTAAATAATTAGTTCTTTCCTTAAGACGATCTATCAATATCTTATCTCTCATTTATGATTCTTCCTTTTGTGTTGTTATGTTGGCTTCCAAATACTGCTTTTGATATTCAATATTTTCTTCAATCTTTTTGGCTTCTTCTAGGTGAGTTATTAAGTTCTCGATGACCTGTTGGGATTTTTCAAAAATGTGAACACTTTCCTTTTGTTTCATCAATTATTTCTTGAGTGAATTTTTTTCTTCTCTTAGTTCATCTAAAGCACTAATCAATTATGCTTCATAATTTTCTTCCTTTTCAATTAGTTTCTATCTCATTTCCTTCATGGAATTCTATTTCAAGATGTCCACTTTTTTCACAATTAAATCAAAACAACATACCTTTGGTGATTATGTACTCTTCATTTTCTGAATCTGTTTGACGTGGTGAACATGATTCTTCTTGATCTGTATCTGCATCTTCTTTGTCATTTTTTGAATCTACGATGGGTGAAGAATATATGTCATGTAACTTATCTCAAATTTCTTTGGCTAATGAAAATTTACCAACCTTTTCTCTTACCGGATTAGGTAATCCTTCCTAGATGAAATCCATTGCTATTTTGTTATTCTTCTTCAATTTCTTCTTGGCTACAGTATTTTCCCTTTTTGAACTATCATATCCTGTAATGATCGACAGCCCAATATAATACCCCTGTGCCTGTAAAAATAATTTATTCCTTCCACTTCATAACTCATACTTTAAACCATTTTGACCAGTAAATAGTGGTACTCCATTCTTAGAATAATCCATAATCTCCTTCTAGTGGTTAAAATGTTTCCTGAAGGAACCTTCTCTGAAACCAATTGTTGGATTACTGAGAGGGGGGATGGATCGGTAATAGAAAAATTTAATCATTATTAACCATAAAATGAAAGTGTTGAATCAATGTAGCATTATCATCCAATAGTCGCAAAGTACATAAACAATGAACACATGAGCAATCATTCACATACATAGTACACCAGTGTTTTTATGCAAAAACACAAAGTGGGAGAAAACCACGAAATGTTTTTTCCTATGTGTCTTTAAAAATTACTTTCATTGGAAGCACCATCTTCCTTTGTTTTCCAGATGCAACTAGAAGGAGGATTCAATCCCCTAGTTTCTCAAGCTACAACCGGAGGGAAGCTCCAACTCCCCTATACTCTGGCTACAACCAGAACGAGGATACCACCCCCTATGTTTTCCAACTACAACCACCTGTCCTTGCCCCATCCAACCACCCTGATGTATAAGTAGAATGATGGAACCACTATCACACTATCATTGTGAGATATACTGTTGTAAACCTGTACCAATCAACCTGCACAAAACAACCTGTACCAATAACATGAAAAATGCATCAACCATGCATCAACCTATACCTCAACCTATAATCAACATGTATCATAAACAAGTGCATCAACCATGCACCAAACTGTACCAAACAACCTGTTATCAACCTGTACCATAAAAAAGTGCATCAATCATGCACCAACCTATACCTCAACCTGTACCATCAATGAGTACATCAGCCATACACCAAATATGTATCAATCATGCATCAAATACACATAAACTATGACTCATCAAGATGTACCAACATCATCAACTATACACCTCATGTGTGTGCCAACTCATGAATTACTTGTCTCAACCATGTACCCAATATGTACCTCAACCATATACCAAATACATATACCAATATAGCCATCAAAATTTCTCTAGCAATACATCACACTATCCACAATCAAATACCATAAACCATTACATCAAACCATGTGCCACAACCTCACTGTTATACAACCTCTATCTATGACATACCTCAACCAAAATCCCTCATCAATTTCATCATCCAAATCTGATTTGTAACTCTATAATAGACTAGGTGTATATGATCAGATACCTACAAACCTTCCTTAACTTTAACAAAAGGAGACTAGCATTTTATCAAACTTTACCTTAGTCTCACATGACTAATTTTGGATTAGTCAACGACCCTAACTTGAAATAATCATAACTATGTACATGTAATGAATAAAGATCTGAAAATGGTACACAATGTTTTTAAGTGTTTTTATTCAATTCCTCCAGATTTCACTACTTGGAACCTCTCAGAAAAGGAGTTATAACAAAAATGACATGCCTTGTTGAATTATGGCTTATTCTAGAGATCAAAATAGTAGAGAATGCCCCTCAAAGAATATTTGTTTTGTAGATCTAAAAATCATACAAAACATACTAAAGACTGTATTCTAACCAATATATTTGGTCTTACTGAATTTGGATACGTTATGAAGAATTTATGACATTTTTACCCAAAACACCTTTTTTAGAATAGTTTCAGGACTAGCCACAAACCCTATTTTCCACAGAGTGTAACTCCAAAAATACAACGACCCACAAGATGAAATATTTATCATAGCTACTTGGATATGTTTCCTCAATGGCCTCCCAATTTCACGGTCTGAATATTCTCGAAAAAAAGGTATTTCGAAAATGATGAGATGACATGTAAATAACATACCTTAGAAAGCATCATCAAAATAATTTATCCTCCCTTGAATTTCAGCCTTCTTTACTTCACATTCCATTTGAAATTTTGCTTAGATATCCTTCGGTTACCTTATTCACTTGTAGATATTCAATATTCTCAAGTGTGTTATTAAAATCAAAGACTCTTGCCTCTTATTTATACTTTTATGTAGTTTCCTCAAGGGGTTACCTTCTAACCATCTTAAACCACTTTCCTTATTTTAGGGCTAACTCACTTCTAACCACTTGTCCACTTAGTAATTTATCCATTAACTTTATTATTTTAATAATTTATTTTGTATCAACTTTGACTTATAGTACACTCATCACTTCACTTTATTATTTAAATTACCTTCTAACCATCTTAACCCACTTTCCTTATTTTAGGGCTAACCTACTTCTTACCACTTGTCCACTTAGTAATTTCCCCATTAAATTTATTATTTAAATAATTTATTTTGTATCCACTTTGACTTATGGTACACTCATCACTTTACTTTATTATGTAAATAATTTCTTCTTTGCAACCACTTTGACTACTTTGACCTTTTGGGGCTTCTAGATGACTCATGAGGGTTCTCCAACTTCACATGGAGATAAATCTCTAACCGTGAGGAGTTATGTGACGTTCCACATACCACCGAAAATGGCATGATATGTAATATCCATCCAAAATAGTCTTACCTTAAAATATATTAAAACTCATACCATTATACATCAAACAAACTTGGGTCCATTGCTCAAACCTTTGTGCTACCGCAATTCACTACTGAACTTTATTCAAGGGTTGACATCAATGAAAACCAACCCAAATAATCAACAATTCCTTTAGAAAACACAAAAAATAGAAATCATTAACCCAATGCTAACTTGAAATTTGGGGGGTGGAAATAAAACTGATATTCATTTTATTATAATAAAATAATAGTACAAAATCTATACCTAATCTGTTGGTGGCAACTTCCATTACGATCTTCTAGATTTCTCCATCCCTGGGCCACTTAGGACTTCTTTAGGACTCCAACAACCTTCTCTACATAGGAATGAGGAAGATTGGGAGGTCTTATGCCTTAAATTGGGAAATAGAGAAAATATTCAAGGAATATGGGCTCCTTGATGGATGAAGGTCATAAAGACCTTTGGAAATAACAACCTCTTAACTGTTTTGATGGGAGTATAACTCAATTAATAACATTGTGTGTACCCATTCCTTCCATTTAGACCTTATTTTATACCAATTCAAGTTGATTGAGACAATTGAGTGCATGTTTTAGGTAGTTACAAGAGTTGTTTTCTTGAAAACCCCATTTATGAGCTCATTTGATTTTCACAAATTTTATATTTTTTAATCACTTTTTGAGGTGCATGCACATTACTGAAGGAGAAGCCCATATTTATTATTCTTTACTGATCATGAAGATCATATGTATTTCCAAATATGTAGTTTGGGAAATTGATAGAATGATCAAAGTCATCGAGAGAGGTGCTTGAAGGGTATGATGGACAAATAAATGAATCTAGGACATGAAGGTGTCGAAAGATGTTATATAAGTTATGAGAAGAGCATTTTCTTCACTTTTCATTTGGGCAGAGAATACTCTTAAATTTCATTCGAGTCAAAGTTTAACTTTCATCAAAGTTGGAGATTGAATTTCGATAGAGTTGAAGTTTAACTTTCATTGAATTTGGAGTTTGACTTTCGACTTCGACAAAAATGAAGATTAAATCCATGAAACTTGTCTAGAGAACAATTTCAACTTTTAAATACAAGAAACCATGTATGATACTCCAACAATGAAAAATCTATAAATGAATACTTTAAACTTTTGGTGCTAAAGAAACTCGAGTTTCAACTCTGATGAAAGTGAGATCTCACCTCCAATGTGTGTTTTACGAAGTTGTTTTTGTGGAAGTATTTGACTTAGAAATTTTCTTTTGAAGTTAAAGAATCAAAATATTGTAATGGGAAAAAGACTTGTTAAGAAGGAAACTATTTGAAACAATTATTCAAGGAAAATCTTTCATCAAAATTTAAAAAGGAAAATTTTCAAAAGAGAAGAGATGAAAATAATAAGAAGTGCTACTCAAAAATTAAAAACATTTTAGGGTGTTTTGAGGTCTCAAAAAAAATTAGTTTACTGAATAATTCCCTATATTCCCCCGAAAACAATGGCCAAGGCCCCAAGACCCATATTTAGTTCGGAAAACCACCTAATGGCACCCATATCAAAGTCCAATTATAATGGACCCTTATACAAGGTATTTTTTGTGGTTTATGAATTTGTTCATGGCTATTGGGCCCTAGAAGCTACATATAGAGATAAATAGCCTGTTTTTTTTCTCATGTAACTATAGTCAAGACCTTGATACCATCCATAGTGCACAAGACCCCATATGTTAGGGACCTAACCCCTCACATAGGTAGAATAATATATTTCGATGTAATAAAGGTCAATATTAATAAGGCCTAGCAATAAGGAAGAATAAGTCTAATGTAAGAAGACCTAATAGAATCTTTTGCTTCTAGAAGGAAATTCCTCTAGATGGTTCTTTTGATAGACATATTTATTATAAATAGGAGTCGAGGGTATGAGATCTGTTGTCTTGGATATTAGCTCTGCTCTGCTGGAGGTTGCCCCCTCGAAGAGGCAAGTGAACATTGATATCAGAATTGAAGTGCTCTTTATGGTGTTATTCTGATATCATTTTGGTGTTATTGTGGTGTTTCTCAGGTTATATTATTTTTTATCTGCCATTTCTATCATTTTACTTATGTTCTGCATACTTTTTATATTTGTAATATGACAAATGGTGTCAGAGCACTTTCCTCGGCAAAAATGTGTGGGTTAATTTTTTTCAGGGTAGAGACGTATTCTGGCATCTTTAAGCTATAAAGATATGTCATTACTCACATAAACCCACGGTCAGGGATTCATACACGCAAGAAATACAACTGGTATTTAAGCGCACATCTGGTGGCCATCCTTGTAACCCATGTTGGTACCCCTTCTAGTGGTAGCACATCATACAACACCTGTATACGAATCGAGCTAGATTTCCTGAAGCCCTCTTTAGATAAACCTATCAGTCACCTGACTGCTATAATGCCACCGAGAAAAACACTCGAGAAGATACTCTCCAGTACCTGGGTAGTCAGGTAGTACGAATAAGGGCATGGTGTAGCCTCCTTAGTTGGTGCCCTGAGATATTGGGCCGAGTACTACTGTTGGACCCCACATGTATATCAGAGAGCTATAGCACAAGGAAAACCCTTGTTTGTAGAACCCTTGAATACCTAACCCTTGGGACAGAAACAAAAAAATAAAACAAACAAGATCTATTGTTGCGCAACTGTGTTCAAGTTGCCAAATCACTACACATTTCTCCCTAGTTAAGCTTTTGGGAAATTCATCACTGTAGTATTCTTCAAACCAGAGTATAACTTCACAGGTGTAAAATAAAAAATTATGGATTTTTTTGCACCATTATTTGAGATATATTCCATTGGATCTATCTCTTTGTCCTTATCACATTCATACCTATCATTTTTCAGGTAAAAAAAAAAATTGACACCACTCGCCCCTTTTCGGTTCCCCCGTCATCATGGCCCACACCCATAGCCAAGACTTGGAATCTTGCTTCAATACCTTGCAATCTAATTTCACAAAGACCCAATAAGAAGTGAGACAGCTCAATGCCAATATTGCCACCATCAATAAAAACATGCATTACTCCATCGGTGACTCAATCGCGAAACTCAAAGAAGACCTCAAACAAGACATGACTACCCAGCTTGAATCCGTCGCTTTGATGATCTGCACCAAGATGCATATCCCTGTAGATCCCCCTTTGTCTAACCCAACTTTTGCATACTGAAGTTGAAACTTCCTCTCATTCCCATAATTTTCAGTTCCATCACTTTCAACGTGACCTACACCTTCCGCAGGTGGATGTGACTATGGCTTGGATCCCACTCATTGGGTAACTCAAATGGAACATTATTTATCTTTGTATGACATTACATATGACTTGGCCAAACTCTGGTATGGTTTTCTCCATCTAGATCAAGAACGTTGGCAATGGTGGCAATGGAGAAAAATTGTTCTTCAAGGGTATGATTCTTAGACACACTTTGTGGCAGAGCTTTATGAACGCTTTGAAACTGACACCAACCATTTAGGCCGTTTGACAAAGTTGAAAAAATATGGCACAATGGAAGACTAATTTATAGCTGCTTTTGAGTGACTGGATTTCCGTACAGAGGGCATGTCTGATGCTTTTTTCCGAGAATGTTTTATCAGTGGCCTCAAGGATGAGATTTGTGCCCATGTCATTATGGCTTGGCCTTAGAGTTGGGTGGAGGCTACTAAATGAGATAAGGAAGCACGATAGGTTGTCTCTTCTTAAAACCATAAACCCTCCTTTATTCCTTGCACTAAACCAGTAAATACCACTCCTCTTTCTACTCCACTAAATATCCAAAAATTGACCAGAGCCAAAACGGTTGAACGCCAACTCAAATGCCTTTGTTATAATTGTGATGGGAAATATTTTCTGGGACACAAGTGTAAGGAGCAAAATATTTTTATGGTCATCTCGGAGGATGTTTCAGAAGAGGACATTAAAGCTCCCCTTATGTCTTAGTGACCTGAACACACCGACATTACTGTCAGTGTTTCATGGAAACTTGTACAGGAGATTTAGCTAAAGCATACACAAACAAATATTATCAAGAAAAGGAATAGAGATACACAATGAAGAATGAGAATCAATGCATATTATGATCTAATCAATTCGTGAGTGATCTTCACTCATATAGGAAATGGCATCCTATAATTAGGAATGCATGCATAATAGTGATGATCTAAGATTAGAAATTCTAAAATAGAACTAGTCAGTTAACTCCCATTGAAGTAGTGTTACTCCCACTAAACTAGTGTGTCAAAAATAGAAATTTCTCCAACACCCCCCTGAACATCACTATGGAGTAAAAACTTAGTCCCGACTACTAAGCCTTATTAGGTACTCATGTACAATGCAACTAATGAACACTGAATAAAAGCGAGGAAAGAGGGAAAACCACATGGGAACAAAACCCCCCCACAAAAGATAATGCATCAAAAGAAGAAAATGACAGCTGCTAGGAAAATGTGTTCTTCAATGCAAGACGATCCCGCAAAGTCTGAAACTTTTTCTCACTGAAAGTCTTCATGAATATGTAGAAATATTTATGGATTTGAGGAAGTCCTTTGGCAACCTATCTAGCCTTGTACCTCTTGATATTGTGGACCCATCTGCACCTTTCTAGTGGAAGTGGATATAGATGCAAAGTCTGATTGTTTAAGAGTGAGTCATACTCCTTTTGCATTGTTGCTTTCCATAATGGATTTCTCACATCCTTATTGTGGGTATGCATATCAGTAGATTGAACCATATAGCAATGCATGGGCATCACAATTTTTGAAGCTGAAAGTACATGAGAAGGCTCCTCATGTTGAGATCGAGTCCTCCTTGAATCCAATGGATTCCTTGCAAGGATACCTACTTTCAGAAGTGTGGTCTATGCCTTCTTGGGCATTTGTTGAAGCTTTGGCACTGGCTTCTTATCTGGCTATACTACCTGCTTATTTCCATGTAAAGAATCTGAGTGTCTGGAATCATCTTTGATGTCTAAAACTGATGTAAGCACAAGAGTATATGCATGTTGCATTGGAGGTGCATGCAAAGTAATCTCCTTATGTGTAAGTAGAAAATATGAGTCATCGTTAGAAAACTTAGCAAATTTATACAACCTTGACTTGTGATCCACCTCACCAATTGCTATAATGGAATTGTCATGCATGTCAATTACTAAAGTTGAATCTAATGTAAATTCAACCTTTTTACCTTTTTGAGTGATCTGATAAACTGAGAGAAAATTCATAGAAATATTTGGAACATGTAAAACATTCTCAAAACTGCCATTGTGGAGTTCCACTCTCCCTTCTCCTGCTATTGCTACTGGAGTATCATCCCCCATGAGAATAGGGGGTCTTGAGCATGGACTCAAAGAAGAGAAAACTTCCTCTTTCGTTGCCATATCATGGGATGCAAAAGAATCTATAATCCATGAATCATATGAGGAATTAATTGCAAAAATATCATGATGATTACCTTTCTTAGGAGCATGATCATCTTCCTTCTGCTTCTTGACTCCCTCGAGAATGAAGTTTCCAAGGTTGTTCTGCTGAAGTGTATGTGCCATAACATCGATCTATTTCTACATGCATGTGGATTCTTCATGATTCAGTTTATTGCAATATGTGCAATGCTTTCCTTTCTTATTCTTCTTGGAATCTAAAAGGTCTCTGCAACCTGAAGAATTGTTGAAGGGTTTGTAATATCCCTCCTTCCCGTTTTGTTTGGATGACCCTTTTCCATCATGCATGGTGAGTGCATGTGCTTTGGGATCTTTCATGAGGTACATCTTTATGATTTTTTTATACTCTTGTGTAAGATACTCAATGAACTGAGACAACGTAGGCATTTTCCAATTTTTTCCAAAAAGACATCTGCCAGAATGGAAATTTGAGACATATACAATGTATTCTGAGTTGGAATTGTGCCTTGAGATTCCAATCAAAATAATTGTGTGGTGTGAGCATTACCACCAAGTTTGAATGTAAAAGAGTTTTCCTATCCATCTCTCCCATTATTTCTAAGAACCCATAAAACTTTAGTCTCAATTTGCAAGTGAAAAATTAAGAAATCACGATAGAAAGGGCACTTTAAGTAAATTCCTATAAGTTTTAGGAGTCGATATTCCAACTTACTTTTTGAGAAAATGTTGCAGAATATTGCCAAACAATTGAAAATCAACTTGCAGAATGGGTTGATTTACTTATCAAATAAGTCGCTTCCTCAAAAACTTCATATTTTGGGAGCAATCATAGTAGAAAGGTACAACCATAGATTCGTATCAGTTTCAGGAGACTATCTTCTGTCTTACTTTCTGAGAAAACGTTGAGTAATCTCGCCAAACGGTTGAAAACCCACTTGTAGAATGGGTCGATCTACTTCTTGTGTGATTCGTTTCCTCAAAAACTTAATATTTTGGGAGAAATCATTGTAGAAAGGTACAACCATGGATTCATATCAGTTTTAGGAGGCTATCTTCTAGCTTACTTTCTGATCCAATGATGAGGAATATCGCCAAAAGGTTGAACACCCACTTGTAGAATGGGTCGAGTTACTTCCCATGCGAACCGTTTCCTCAAAAAGTTAACAATTTTGGAGAAATCATTGTTGAAAGGTACGACCGCAGACTTAGATCGTTGAAACTCCGATTTTCCTTATTCTTTGGCTTGTCCGGGTTTCTCCAAGCAACGTATCTCTTATACCATGTCAGTGTTTCATGGAAACCTACACAAGAGATCTAGCTAAATCATACACACAAAAATCTTATCAAGAAAAGGAAGACACATACACAATGAAAAATGAGAATCAATGAGTGAGTGATCTTCACTCATATAGGCAATGACATCCTATAATTAGGAATGCATGCATAATAATGATGGTCTAAGATTACAAAGTCTAAAATAGAACTATTCAGTTAACTCCCACTGAACTAGTGTTACTCCCACTAAACTAGTGTGCCAAAAATAGAAATTTCTCCAACAATTACCCCTCCCTAAGACCCTCCCAAAGTAGAACCGGTCATTTCCCGAAATTCTCTCATGGGAATATCTACTCCCCAAACCCTCAAAATAATTGGGTACATCAAGCATAGGAAGGTCATCATTCTTGTTGATAGTGCAAGCACCCATAATTTTATTCATTGCCGCATTTCCCAATAAACTAATTTCTATATTTGTGCAGTCAATAATTTCCAAATCATGATTGCCAATGGCGGGTCCATGAAATGTGGAGGGCATTGTGAAAATGTGCATCTCCAAATTGGTGAATACCATGTGAAATCTCATATGTTTGTTATCGACATGGGAGGTTGTGACATTGTGTTGGGTGCAAACTGGCTAAGGACTTTGGGTCCCATTTTCATGGATTTTAAGGAATTAACCATGCAATTTGACCTCGAGGGATAGAAATATAATTTCCAAGGAATCATCCCCAGTTCCCCTGAGATCATTAGTTCACATCGCATGGAAAATGATCTGTATTTATGAAAGAACATAATGAAATACATAAATACACATAAACACAAAGATGCAGCGGAAGTAAAACTTCATTTCATTAACAACAAATGACTGAAATATGCTTATAGACACAATGGAAATAAAATATCTCAGGTGCTGGTAGCTTATCTCTGAGAAGAGACATGGTGGCTACTGGCCTCTAAAATCTATGTTACAATGAGTCTCAAAGGCCTATATATTATTGAGAAACAATGGAAAACCCCAAACATCCAAAAACCTAACCCTAGGAGATGAAACGCCAGAATATGGGTCCCGTTGGGGTAAATTGGTACATCAATTTCTCGGGGTCGTAAATTTGGCATATTATCTTTGTTTGACACACATGATACATCAGTAGAAATATCTATCCAAGAACTACATTGCTGACAATGAATATCGAGTCCAAAACAAAGGCATATCTATCGAAACATTGATGTCCATAAAACATCATTTAGGGCCTCAAAATGGCTCCCAAAGTTCAGGACCCGAAAAATGGCTAAAAATAGTAAATTGTGCTACAATTAAGGAAACTAAAAAACTAAAAGAGACAATGGTGTGGGTCCAAGTGGAATAAGAGGGTGGCCACCAATATCCACCTAGATTATTCCTCCCCCATTAGGAAGCAATGGTCCCCATTGCATTGAGTTCCTCCATGAGATGAGGAAACTTCGATTGAACTTGGTCCCTAGTGAGCTACTTGCCCTGGTGAAGGAGTTGGCCTACTTTGACAACTCAATATAGTTGGATCCTCTACTGGCGGGTGTTCTTGATCTGTGTGTCCATAATCCAATCACTTGTGGTTTGTTCCATGCAATTTGGGTTTAACTCTGTTGGTGTGGGTTGTTTTGCCATGTCGAATGTGTCTAGTAGAGGTGGAAAGTAGGGTCGAAGGTGGTCCACATTGAACATTGGGTGCAGAACAAGGAATGGTGGAATACTGAGCTAAAATGAGTTGTCCCATACAACCTTGGTGATGGTGTATGGGCCATATCAGAGCAGGTGAATCTTGCGGTAGGGTCTATCGAGGCCCTCCTTTTTCAAATTTAGGCACACTTTGTCACCCACCTAGAAGTTGTGTGGCACCTGATATTGATCATGTCACTTCTTGAACATAGCATTGGCTTTGTCCAAGATGTCATGAACCTGTTGGAGGATGTGTTGAATGCACTCAATGAAGTTGTTTTCCTTGTCAGCCTCAGACTGGACATGGGTTGAATCTGCCTGAGTAGCCACAAATAGCATCGCTACATCAATGGAACATAGTGGCTGGAATCCTAAGCCCACCTGAAAGGGGATATGGCTAGTTGAGCTATGGAGAGCTTGTTTGTAGTTTTGTTGTACATAGGGGAGGCTCTCATCCCATGTGTGTGGATGCTTTGAGTTGTACATGCGCAAAATGTGTACAATCATCTAGTTGATGACCCCTTCCTGGCCATCAGTTTGTGAATGAAAAGATGTGGACCTGGTGAGCTTGGTGTCCAGCATCGACCAAAGGCTGGACCAAAATGTACTGAGGAACCTGTTGTCATGATCTAACATGTTAGATTGTGGGATCCCAAAGTGTACCCACACTCGTTTAAGGAAGAGTTTAGCAGTGGCTTCTGCTGTGATATTATTCTTATAGGCCATCATAATGGACATCGTCGAGAATCTATCGATGACCACAAAAACAAAGTCATTTCCATGCTTAGTAGAAGGAAGGATCGACATGTAATCCATGGAGATGGATTCCCAAGGTCGGCAGTGGAGTATAGAGGCCTTTCTTCTTGATGGGCGGTTTGGCAATGGTGCAAGCATTGCAGGACTTTATGTACTTCCTGACATCCTGTCGAAGGTTCGTCCAATAGAAATAATTCTACAGTACTGCCACGGTTTTCGCGACCCTAAAATGCCCAACGACACAACTGTAGTGCGCCTCCCAAATCATCTTGGCACGCTCTCTTGAAGGAACAAAAAGGTGTCCCAGGTGACATAGCAGGGCATCCTGGAGGTGAAAATCAGGAACTTTCTTACCCTCCAAGAGAGTATTGTATGTGTGGCTGAATTCTAGATCACTTTTGTAGAGAAGCGGCCAATCGAAAGTCTCGTTCCCACCAAAGTTGAGCATCGTGGTTAGTGCCATGATAGGTGGTTGGTTGAGGCAATCAGCAACATTATCGGTTCTTCCTTTGTTGTACTTAATGTTCAAATGACATTGTTGCAGGTATGTGGACCACTTCTAATGGTGATCATTCTACAACCTCCCTTGTGTTTGTATGAACTGCAAGGGTTGGTGGTCTATGTGCATGATCATTTCCTTTCCCAAAATGTAATTCTTCCATTGTTGACAATCTTGCACAATGGAATAGATCTCTTTGTCATAAGTGGGATACTTTCAGACTGTGTCGGAAAGTGTCTCACTGTGATATGCCACTGGATGCCCCTGTTGAGTAAGGACTGCCCCAATAGCATAGTTGGAGGCATTTGTCTCGATCTCAAATGGTTGTTGCAAGTTTGGTAATGTGAGAACTTGTGCAGAGAAAAGGCAATGCTTCAAATATTCGAACACCTTCTGTACAGATTCAGACCAAAATATTTTTTCTTTCGTTCCTCCCTTGGTGACTTGAATCAAGGACCAAGTGATATGAGAGACTCCCAACATGAACCTGCGGTAGAAATTGGAAATACCCAAAAATTTGTGGAACTTTGTTAGGGTGGTTGGGGCTAGCCAATCCTGAACGACTTGGATATTGGCAGGATCCACATGCATCCACCTCTCATCAATAATGTATCCCAGATACTGAACCTGGGTCATGCCAAAAGTTCACTTCTCCAAATTAGCACACAAATTGTGTTGTCGTAGTGTTTGCAGGACTTCTTGGATGTGGTGGAGGTGCTCTTCCCAAGTTTGGCTGAAGATCAGAATGTCATCGAAGCAAACCACTACAAATGAGTTGGTGAATGGTCACAAGATGTCGTACATTAGTCTCATGAAGGTTGCAAGGGCATTCGTCAACCTAAAAGGCATGACCAACCATTCGAAAAGGCTCTCCTTGGATTTGAAGGCAGTCTTCCACACATCAGAGGGTTCGATTGGTACCTAGTGATACATAGAATTCAAGTCAATTTTGCTGAAATATTTCACCCCCTTGAGTTGGTCCAAAAGGTCATCAATCCATGGGATCGGGTATCTATTCCAGACAATGACCTTGTTCAATGCTCGATAGTCAATGCAGAGTATCCAAGTCCCATCCTTCTTCTGCACCAGCATGATCAGGCTTCCATAGGGTGATGCACGCAGCCAGATGTGATCTTTCTGCAACATCTCCTGAATCTGCTTCTTCATTTCGTCATTCTCCAAAACAGACCATCGATAGATTGGTCCATTGGGAAGCGACACACCTGGGGTCAGATCGATGGGGTTCTTGACCTGATAGTGTAGAGGAACCCTTACATGGGAGGTGAAGATGTCCTTGTACTCCTCTACAACCTTATCCATATGTTTTTTTCATGCAGAGGGGCCCTGTCTAGAGGTCATGGCCACAATCTTCTTCTTTCCCTGAGGGCAGATCATCAGGAAAACAAATTTCCTGGTTTTGGCAATGAGCTTACTGCATTGTTTTGCAGTAACCAAAGAGGTGGTTGTAGGTGGTGTTATTTTCGGTATCCTATACAACTTATTTCCCAAAGTAATAATAAAATTATGAGGCCTGGACTCATACACATCATGTCACTTCCACAAGTATGGTTGGCCTAATAATACATCAGAAACATCAAGAGGAGCAATGTCACATAATACCTCATTCGTGAAGGTCTTGATCTTGTAGGGAAGGAGACATTGCCGACTGATGCAGAGGTCTCGTCCTTGGTGCAGCCACCCAATGGTGTATGGTTTTGGGTATGTTGTGGTCGACAAGCCCAGTTATTTCATGACCTTTACTGAGATGAGGTTCGTTTGGCTACCACTGTCAATAATGAACTACAACGGGGAACCCTTTACCCACATCTAGGAATGGAAGAGGCTCTCCACCTCCTCTGGATATTCTTGTTCCTTATTCAGGATCTTCATGGTGGAAATAGTGGCGTTGGGCTCCGCATAGATAATATTCTTCCCCCTGTCATTCCCCTTGTCAGGTTCTGATTCAGAGTCAGATATTGTATCCGATTCAAAATCCTTCAACTCAGCTACCAGTAACTGCTTGGCTCGACACTCACTTTTGTTGTGAGTGGAGCTCTTCTGGAACTCACACCACTTCCCCACATTCTTTTTTGGCATTATGGTGTTGTTATTTTCTTGTGGCTTTGGCAGGTTGTCCTAGGTCACCCCACCTTGGCTTGGTCCTTTGTTTGATGGTTTGGGGGTACCTTTCCCTTTCTTTTTATCTGCAGATCCAAAGTCTTGCTTCTTCCATTTGAATTTCTGCTCAATCTTGGCAACATAATGGTATGCCGCACCAAGCGAGGAGATGTCGAGGAACTCCATTTCCTTCTGAATGTATCTATGAAGACAAATGTGGTACTTTAACACCAAATGTTTCTCTAAATCTTTGATACCCAACTTTGTGCCTAGGTTATGGAACAGATTTGTCAACTCATGCACATCTTGGTCCCTTTGCTTTCGCAACATATTCCATTGTATGTATTTGTCCTCATAGCTCCCCACGGGATAATATTGTTCCTTGATGGCATCTCAGAAAGAATTCCATGTGGGTGAAACCGAGAATAGAGAGGGTTCCCCCTCGCTCTATTTCTCCCAGTAGGTTTCCCACCAGTCCTTGAAATGGGGGTCGGCTTTAAGGAGTGAAAAAATAATCCTTTCTCGGTCAGAAAATTCATGAACTAATAAATATCCTTCTAACAGATTCAACCATGTATCAATGACATCTACATCTATTTGGCCCTCAAATATGGGAATGTCAAAGTTTACTTGTACCTTAAAAGGAGTTGTGCCTCTAGAGTGGCTGGTGGATGTAGATGTGCTTCCAGTGGGTAGCAATTGAAGGATCTGGGAAAAGTTGTCCATCATCTCATTCCTTTGTTTCTCAAGGGCCTCCTCGAGAAATAATTTGATAGGATCTCCTACTCCCTCGTCTTTCTTTTTTTCCCCCATGGGCGGTTGTAAGGGTTTGTGAGGCTGATCTTGCAACGGTTCAACTAGATTAATCCCTAACTCCTTATACCCCGACCTCATTGGGGACATGCAAAGAAGGATCGAGAAAGAGAAGACTTCTCTAATACCATTGATCCAGATTTATGCAGGAACACAATGAAATATAAAAATACACATAAACGTAGAGATGCAGCGGAAGTAAAACTTCATTTCATTAACAACAAATGACTAAAATATGTTTACAGACAGAATGGAAATAAAATATCTCGAGGGCTGGTAGCTTATCTCTGAGAGGATATGTGGCGACTACTGACCTTTGAACTCTATGTTACAATGAGGCTCGAAGGCCTATATATTATTGAGAAGCAATTGAAAACCCTAAACATCCAAAAACCTAACCCTAGGAGATGAAACACCAAAATATGGGCCCCGTTGGGGTAAATTGGTACAACAATTTCTCGGGGTAGTAACTTTGGCATACTATCTCTGTTTAACACACATGATACATCATTAGAAATATCTATATGAGGACTACACTGTTGACAACAAATATTGAGTCTAGAACAGACTCGTATAAGTCGAAGCAGTGATGTCCAAAAAATGTCGTTCGGGGCCTCAACACGGCTTCGGAAGTTCAGGACCCGAAAAACTGCTAAAAATAGTAAATTGTGCTACAATTAAGGAAAATGAAAAACTGAAAGAAACAATGGTGTGGTTCCAAGTGGTCTAGGTGGGTGGCCACCAATATCCACCTGGATAAAAAACGTTGCTCAAAAAAGGGCATTCGGGCGTTATTTCCCAAGTCCATACCATATAAGCAACTGAACCACCCTCTGTGTCGCAAGACCTCCAATCCATCCTCTCTAAACATCAAGTGGTTTTTTCAAATCTCCAGGGACTGCCTCCTTCCCATGGTTTTCATGATCATTCGATTCCCCTTGTCCCAGGAAGCCTTCCTCCCAATATCTGTCCCTATCGTCACCTTTTTTCCCAAAAAAATGAAATTGAGAAAATGGTTCAAGAAATTCTTAACGCAGGTGTTATCCACCCTAGTATGAAACCATACTCTTCTCCCGTGGTCATGTTCATGAATAAATAAGGCTCTTGGCTCATGTGTCATGATTTCTGCTCCCTCAACAAATCACCATTAAAGACAAATTTCCCATTCCTGTCATTGATGACCTCTTCAATGAATTGAGTGGCACCCACTTCTTTACTAAACTTGATCCTTGTTCTAGCTACCACCAGATCTGTATGAAAGAGGTAGACATTCCTATGACTTCCTTTAGAACTCATGAGGGCCACTATGAGTTTTTGGTGATGCCCTTTTTTTTCTGTAATGCTCCCTCCACTTTCCAAAGCCTCATGAATAATGTCTTCTGTCCTTTTCTTCGCCATTTTTTCTTATTTTTCTTTGTTGATATCCTCATCTATAGAAAAACCTATACAAACCATCTTTCTCATGTGGATCGAGTTCTCCATCTATGCTCTCAGCACCAACTTTTCCTGAAACAATCTAAATGTGCTTTTGGTGCCTCAAAAGTTGAGTACTTGGGTCATCTTGTTGGCAAGAACGATGTCAGGGTGGATCCTAAAAAGATTGATGCTATGCAATACTGGCCTCACCCAAAGACTCTCAAAATATTGTGTGGATTTCTGGGCTTAACAAGTTATTATCACAAGTTTGTTAAGAATTATGGAAAGATTGCAACCCCTCTCACTGCACTCCTTAAAAATAATTATTTCACTTGGACTCTAGTAGTTGGTCAGGCTTTTCAAACCTTGAATATGGCCATGTGCACCACTCCAGTCCTAACACTTCCTGATTTCACAAAGAACTTTGTCACATAATGTGATGCTTCAAGAAAAGGAATCGTCGTTGTCCTTATGCAAGAGGGTCGGCCTCTGGCCTTTACCAGCAAATAACTTTCTGAACAAAATTCGGCCAAATCAATCTATGAAAATGAAATGTTGGCTATTCTCCATGTCGTTGATATTTGGCGCCCTTATCTATTGGGGAAACGCTTCCAAATTAAGACAGATCATCAAAGCCTCAAGTATTTTTGGAACAATGCATTTCCTCCCCGGAGCAACAAAAATGGGTGACTAAGCTCTTTGGATATGATTATGAGATCATTTATAAGAAAGGAAAATACAATGTGGTTGCATATGCACTTTCCCAAAAATATGAAGATGAAGGGTCCCTTTTTTCTCTCTCCTTTATTGTACCAGATTAGCTCCAAGTCGTTCACTAGGAATGGCTACACGATCCCAAAAGTTCACATATGATACAACAATTGCAGTCCAATTCTCCAGTTTTCCTAGGGTACTTTTGGCTCCATGATGAGCTTTGATACAAAGGTCATTTGTATTTAAGTAAACAATCAAAATTTAAATCCATGGTACTTTATGAGATTCATGCTACACCCACAACTGGGCACTTATGGTTTACCAAAACCTATGATAGGGTCAAACGTTCATTTTTACGGGATGGTATGAAACATGATGATCGTAATTTTGTGGTTGAATGTGATGTGTGTCAACACAACAAGGGAGAAAAAATCAAATCTCCTGGCACACTACAACTGCTTATGATTCCACCTGCTCTTTGGCGGGATATCTCTATGGATTTTATTGTAGGCCTGCCTAAATCAGGAAATAAATCAGTCATCATGGTGGTCATTGATCTCCTTTACAAGTATTCTCATTTCTGTGCTCTTCAACTCTCATTTACAACATCCACTGTGGCTCCACTTTTCATGGATTAGGTCTTGAAGATTCATGGCATACCACATTCTATTGTTTCTAATCACGACCCAACTTTCACCAGTAATTTTTGGCAAGAATTGTTCAAGATACAAGGAACCCAATTGCATCTCAACACATCTTATCATCCCCAGAGTGATGGTCAAACTGAAGTTGTCAACAAGTGTTTGGAAACATATTTGAGGTGTTTTGAATTGGAAAAGAAAAATCAATGGGATCAGTGGTTACCACTAACTTAATGGTGGTACAACACTTCATACCATACAACTACCCGCATGAATCCTTTTGAAGTAGTATATGGACAAAAGCCACCTTCAGTTCTCTTGTATTTACGAGGTGTCTCGAAGGTCCAGGCGGTTGACAACACACTTACAGTTTGAGAATCTATTCTCTGTACCCTCAAAGAGAATTTGGTCATGTCCCATAATCACATGAAGCAACAAGCAGATCAAGGTCACTCTAAACATCAATTTGCAGAAGGGGATCAAGTGTTTCTTCGACTGCAATCTTCCAGGAAAAAGTCCCTCAAGGCTGACCATTATTAGAAATTGACGCCCAAATGTTATGGTCCTTATATCGTTCTCAAGCGTGTGGGAAAGGTGACCTATTAGTTAGCTTTGCTTAATCATTCTAAGCTACATCTTGTTTTTCATGATTCCTGCTTAAAGAAAGTGATTGGAACTAAGTGCCAAACTCAAACCAAACTTCCCAAGTTGGAAAAAGAAGGCTCCATTTGGCTACAACTAGAAGCCGTTTTGGACCAGTGTGAGCGAACCATCAAGGAAATGTTATTCCAATGGAAAGATACAACCCTAACAGATGCCACTTGGGAACCAGCTACCATTCTGCAACAATTTCCACATCTCAAGCCTTGAGGACAAGGTTGTTTTTAAGGGGGAGGACATGCTAGGGACCTAACCCCTCACGTAGGTAGAATAATATATTATTATGTAATAAAGTTCAATATTAATAAGTCCTAGCAATAAGGAAGAATAAGTAAAATGTAAGAAGACCTAATAGAAGATTTCGCTTCTAGAAGGATCTTCCTCTAGATGGTTCTTTTGATAGACATAATTAGTATAAACAGGATTTGAGTGTACGATATCTATTGTCTTGGATATTATTGTAACAAAGATCTTCTCTGCTGGAGGTTTCCCCTTCGAAGAGGCCAGTGAACATTTATCTCAGAATCAAAGTGTTCTTTCTGGTATTATTCTTATATCATTTTGGTGTTATTGTGGTGTTGTTCTGGTTATATTGTTGCTTATCTGCCATTTCTAGCATTTTGTTTTTCTTCTCCATACTTTTTATATCTGGAATATTACACCATAATAGTACCCATATCTCACTTAAAGTCCAAAGATCATCTATGTAGGGTTTGTGTTGTTGTTTGAAGTCATGTACATGGCCCATCAACCATTGAGATATAATTATGACCTAAGGCCCTTATATTCCTCCCTTCACTATGGTCACAACCATAAGACTCATCCTTAGAGTGTCCCATCCTTAGAGTTTGAATTCCAATATCTATTTGAAGTCCAAACATTCCYTTTAGAGGGATTGTGTGATGGTTTGAGGCCTTTTTCRTATCCCRTGAGTCCTAGAAGATTAAATTAGAGATTARTTTCCTTATTTCCTACCTATACAATCGTCAAGCCCTTGAGAACCATCACTCATGAGGAAAACTTCCTAATAGTACCCATATTARCACTAGAGACSAAATATCCCCTTTAGAGGGTGTATGTGTTGGCTTAAGGTCTTGATCATAGTCCAAATCTCAAGCATATTCATTTAGGGTCCCAAGGTCTTTTATTTTCTCCCAATATCATGACCAAGTCCCCAAGACCTGTCTTTGGAGAAAAAAACCTCCTAATGGCATTCACATCCCACCAAAAGGCCAAACATATTTCTTAGAGGGCCTATGTGGCGGGTTAAGCCATTATTCCTAGCCCATGTTCTTTAGAAGTTTAACTTAGATACAAAGACTCTTTTTTCCTCACAAGACCATGGTTAAGGGCTTGAGATCCATACTTGGTATACAATATCTCCTATCGGTGATTGTGTCTCACTTAAAGACCATATATTTCCTATATAAGGAATATGTCATGGTTGTAGGCATCATCAGGTAGTAAAAAAGTACAAGATAAGAATATTTAATGGAGTCACACAATTACTAAATGTTATTTTTAATTTAAAATGGCTACATAAAAATTTTCTACCTTCAAAAGTGTGGCATATTTTTCAAAAGGTATTTTTTTTTGTTAAAAATAAATAAATATGAAAACACATCAAAAGTGTCTAAACAAAGTTTTAGACCTATTCAGCCTATATTCAACAATCAGAAGAGGGCCAAAAATGCATGTCAAGACNAACAAGCCAAAGGATATCTACATGAGTTAACTTTCTCTAAATTGTTATAGTCATAAACAAAATTAACTTAAGTGATCTTTTCAAATTTGATCATAACGTTTTCATTATACAAATGCTATAACATAAACCTTTGAAAAAATTTCGTTGCTTATCAATATTAAAAAAATAACTCAACATAAAAAAAAAAATATTATTAATGTAAAGAAAAATAATGATGACTATTTCAAATAAAATAGTGTCAACACAACTTACTTCTTTCAAACAAAATACACAATCTTACTTAAATCATATATTACAATTAATTTATTTTAACTAACTCTCATTATTCTTTAACATAAAAAACCACTATCTTCTCACAGGACTCTCAACTCAAAAGGAGCGTTTAAGTCTTCTAACACACGAATAAAAACCTAACGTGTGTTAAATTAAGTTTATCATAGGTCATATATATTGACTATGTCAAATTTACATTATTCAAATTAATACTCGATTACTTTAAAATTATTTTTTTCAAGTGAGGATATGAACAATGATATTAATATAATTATCCGTCGGATATCATCGTCACATAAAAAAACAGGGCAGACCTTCACAAATTATTTTTTAATGAATGATGGTCTCCTCGCTCTTATAAAAAAAAAAAATAATAATGTCTAAGGGATGTGTTTATCAATCATTCTAGTGGCAGATGAGGTTACCATTCAAGTGATGAAATCCAATGTAACGGGGGAATATAAACCCTAATCTTATTTTAATGATATCCTCATCTATAGAAAAACCTATACAAACCATCTTTCTCATGTGGATTGAGTTTTCCATCTATGCTTTCAGCACCAACTTTTCCTGAAACAATCTAAATGTGTTTTTGGTGCCTCAAAAGTCGAGTACTTGGGTCATCTTGTTGGCAAGCACGATGTCAGGGTGGATCCTAAAAAGATTGAAGCAATGTAATACTGGCCTCACCCAAAGACTCTCAAAATATTGTGTGGATTTCTGGGCTTAACAACTTATTATCGCAAGTTTGTTAAGAATTATGGAAAGATTGCAACCCCTCTCACTGCACTCCTTAAAAAGAATTATTTCACTTGGACTCCAGTAGTTGGTCAGGCTTTTCAAACCTTGAATATGGCCATGTGCACCACTCCAGTCCTAACACTTCCTGATTTCACAAAGAACTTTGTCATAGAATGTGATGCTTAAAGAAAAGGAATCGTCGTTGTCCTTATGCAAGAGGGTCGGCCTCTGGCCTTTACCAGCAAACAACTTTCTGAACAAAATTCGGGAAAATCAATCTATGAAAATGAAATGTTGGCTATTCTGCATGTCATTGATCTTTGGTGCCCTTATCTATTGGGGAAACACTTCCAAATTAAGACAGATCATCAAAGCCTCAAGTATTTTTGGAACAATGCATTTCCTCCCTGGAGCAACAAAAATGGGTGACTAAGATCTTTGGATATGATTATGAGATCATTTATAAGAAAAGAAAAGACAATGTGGTTGCATATGCACTTTCCCGAAAATATGAAGATGAAGGGTCCCTTTTTTCTCTCTCCTTCATTGTACCAGATTAGCTCCAAACCATTCACTAGGAATGGCTACACGATCCCAAAATTTCGCATATGATACAACAATTGCAGTCCAATTCTCCAGTTTCCCCAGGGTACTTTTGTCTCGATGATGAGCTTCGATACAAAGGTCATTTGTATTTAAGTAAACAGTCAAAATTTAAATCCATGGTACTTTATGAGCTTCATGCTACACCCACAACTGGGCACTTATGGTTTACCAAAACCTATGATAGGGTCAAATGTTCATTTTTATGGGATGGTATGAAACATGATGATCGTAATTTTGTGGCTGAATGTGATGTGTGTCAACACAACAAGGGAGAAAAAATCAAATCTCCTGGCGCACTACAACTGCTTATGATTCCACTTGCTCTTTGGCAGGATATCTCTATGGATTTTATTGTAGGCCTACCTAAATCAGGCAATAAATCAGTCATCATGGTGTTCGTTGATCTCCTTTACAAGTATTCTCATTTCTATGCTCTTCAACTCTCATTTACAACATCCACTGTGGCTCCACTTTTCATGGATTAGGTCTTGAAGATTCATGGCATACCGCATTCTATTGTTTCTAATCACGACCCAACTTTCACCAGTAATTTTTGGCAAGAATTGTTCAAGCTACAAGGCACACAATTTCATCTCAACACATCTTATCATCCCCAAACTGATAGTCAAACTGAAGTTGTCAACAAGTGTTTGGAAACATATTTGATGTGTTTTGAATCGGAAAAGAAAAATCAATGGGATCAGTGGTTACCACTAGCTTAATGGTGGTAAACACTTCATACCATACAACTACCCGCATGACTCCTTTTGAAGTAGTATATGGACAAAATCCACCTTCAGTTCTCTCATACTTACCAGGTGTCTCGAAGGTCCAGGTGGTTGACAACACACTTATAGTTTGTGAATCTATTCTCCGTACCCTTAAAGATAATTTGGTCATGTCCCATAATCACATGAAGCAACAAGCAGATCAAGGTCGCTCTAAAAATCAATTTGCAGAAGGGGATCAAGTGTTTCTTCGATTTCAACCTTCCAAGCAAAAGTCCCTCAAGGCTGACCATTGTTAGAAACTGACGCCCAAATTTTATGGTCCTTATATCGTTCTCAAGCATGTGGGAAAGGTGGCCTATCAGTTAGCTTTGCTTAATCATTCTAAGCTACATCTTGTTTTTCATGATTCCTGCTTAAAGAAGGTGATTGGAACTAAGTGCCAAACTCAAACCAAACTTCCCAAGTTGGACAAAGAAGGCTCCATTTGGCTACAACTAGAAGTCGTTTTGGACCAATGTGAGCGAACCATCAAGGAAATGTTATTCCAATGGAAATATACAACCCTAACAGATGCCACTTGGGAACCAGCTACCATTCTGCAACAATTTCCACATCTCAAGCCTTGAGGACAAGGTTGTTTTTAAGGGGGAGGACATGCTAGGGTCCTAACCCCTCACGTAGGTAGAATAATATATTATTATCTAATAAAGGTCAATATTAATAAGGCCTAGCAATAAGGAAGAATAAGTCGAATGTAAGAAGACCTAATAGAAGCTTTCGCTTCTAGAAGGATCTTCCTCTAGATGGTTCTTTTGATAGACATAATTAGTATAAATAGGATTCGAGGGTATGATATATGTTGTCTTGGATATTATTGTAAAAGAGCTCTTCTCTGCTGGAGGTTGCCCCTTCGAAGAGGCCAGTGAACATTTATCTGAGAATCAAAGTGTTCTTTCTGGTACTATTATTATATCATTTTGGTGTTATTGTGGTGTTGTTCTGGTTATATTGTTGTTTATCTGTCATTTCTAGCATTTTGTTTTTATTCTCCATACTTTTTATATCTGGAGTATTACACCATAATAGTACCCATATCTCACTTAAAGTCCAAAGATCATCTATGTAGGGTTTGTGTTGTTGTTTGAAGTCAAGTACATGGCCCATCAACCATTGAGATATAATTATGACCTAAGGCCCTTATATTCCTCCCTTCACTATGGTCACAACCATAAGACTTATCCTTAGAGTGTCCCATCCTTAGAGTTTGAATTCTCATATCTATTTGAAGTCCAAACATTCCCTTTAGAGGGATTGTGTGATGGTTTGAGGCCTTTTCCGTATCCCGTGAGTCCTAGAAGATTAAATTAGAGATAAATTTCCTTATTTCCTACCTATACAATCATCAAGTCCTTGAGAACCATCACTCATGAGGAAAACTTCCTAATAGTACCCATATTAGCACTAGAGACCAAATATCCCCTTTAGAGGGTGTATGTGTTGGCTTAAGGTCTTGATCATAGTCCAAATCTCAAGCATATTCATTTAGGGTCCCAAGGTCTTTTATTTTCTCCCAATATCATGACCAAGTCCCCAAGACTTGTCTTTGGAGTAAAAAACCTCCTAATGCATTCACATCCCACCAAAAGGCCAAACATCTTTCTTAGAGGGCCTATCTGGCGGGTTAAGCCATTATTCCTAGCCCATGTTCTTTAGAAGTTTAACTTAGATACAAAGACTCTTTTTTCCTCACAAGACCATGGTTAAGGGCTTGGGATCCATACTTGGTAGACAATATCTCCTAATGGTGATTGTGTCTCACTTAAAGACCATATATTTCCTATATAAGGAATATGTCATGGTTGTAAGCATCATCGGATAGTAAAAAAGTACAAGATAAGAATATTTAATGGAGTCACACAATTACTAAATGTTATTTTTAATTTAAAATGGCTACATAAAAAATTGCTACCTTCAAAAGTGTGGCATATTTATCAAAAGGTATTTTTTTTTAAAAATAAATAAATATGAAAACACATCAAAAGTATCTAAACAAAGTTTTAGACCTATTCAACCTATATTCAATAATCAGAAGAGGGCCAAAAATGCATGTCAAGATAAAAACTTGTAATATATATATATATATATATATATATATATATAAACAAACCAAAGGATATCTACATGAGTTAACTTTCTCTAAACTGTTATAGTCATAAGCAAAATTAGCTTAAGTGATCTTTTCAAATTTGATCATAACGTTTTTATTATACAAATGCTATAACATAAACCTTTAAGAAGTTTTAGTTGTTTATCAATATTAAAAAAATAACTCAACATAAAAAAAATATTATTAATGTAAAAAATATATAATGATGACTATTTCAAATAAAATAGTGTCAACATAACTTACTTCTTTCAAACAAAATACACAATCTTACTTAAATCATATATTACAATTAATTTATTTTAACTAACTCTCATTATTCTTTAACATAAAAAACCACTTTCCTATATAATCTTCTCATAGGACTCTCAACTCAAAAGGA
>ML781888.1:378665-395765 GCA_009831015.1 Picea engelmannii | reverse complement strand
AAGCCTCAGTTCCAGGGGCACAAATTGAATTCGCCTAATTCCTGGCAGCATAACGACCAGCAAGCAGAGTAGCACCAACAACACCAGCCCCAGCAGTGTTTAACGCAGCACAATCAGCAATTTAAGCGGCCTAACCAGTTTAACAAGAGTAACAGTTGATAAATTAACTAGCGGGAATGGTAGGTGATGAATTGATGGCGGGCTTTGGATTTGAATGGATGTGGATGATGGGCGTGGATATGGATGGTGGTAGATGGGCCGGAGGGCATGGTCGTGGATGATGTATGGATGGTGGTAGATGGGCGGAGGTGGTAGAGGGGATGGGGAGGGCGACGTATGAACGGGTAGGCGGCCGGAGGGCAGAGACGATCGGCGACGGGAGTCGGACGGGAGTCCGGACGCCGTGAAAGGACGACCGGCAAAGGTCGGTTTCGTTTGGGGTTTAGCTTACGCCTTAGTTATCTTATAACTTTTGAGGCCACACATAAATGTGATAAGGTTGTTAAAATCTATAATTCATGACCAATATTCTAATGCAAAATATCATATCAAATCTTTTGTGACATAGTCATAAGATCTAAATATTAAATATGAGTTGAAGTATCTTATCATGTGACATAATTAAAAGAAATTGAATATGAGTTGAAGTATCTTATCATGTGACATAGTTAAAAGAAATTGGGGATGAGGTTGTTAAATTTTATGAATTTGTATATGTTTTTTCCGTATTTATAAATTATTGTATAAAGTTGGTAAGATATTAACAATTTTATTTTTCATTTTTATTTAAGTATGTCACAGTTGGTTAAATTTATTCTAAAATATTCATAAAAATTTAAATTTTATTTTAAAAAATTATAATATAAGGAAAAGATATGTTGAAATGAAATACTGTCATTTTTTATTTGAAAAACAAAAGTATATTAACATTCTCCCTAAACAGGGGAAATGAAATACCGAAGTGAATTGAGGTGGTTACTTTATTTAAAGACTAAGATTTTGTTTTTGAGAGGATTTAAAGCGATGTAGACATAAGTAGTCAATGTTTAAAGTTTTGGACCAGTGATCTAGAACCCCATTCTTAGTTGCAAGTATATCAAATTCATCTAATGAAGTCTATACAAGCTTTGTGTGAAATTGGGTGAATCAACAGATTTGGACATGCAACTACAAAAGAACACATTGATTTCCTTCTATAACCCATAATGCAAGGAATTCATGGTGGAAAACTTGCAAGAAATTTTGAGAGATCAGTGTACAAACAAGCCCTTGACTGAGGAGATATGTTTCTATCAACACACAACCAAAACAATATATAGAATAGAATGAGCCTTCTAACTCCTAGATGGTGTTGTTACATGGGTTTGTTAGAAAAACAAGACCGCGGAGCAATAAAATAAAACAAATGTGGAAATAAAACACATAAGATACACAATACAATAAAGACACAGATTTACGTGGTTCACCCAGTGTGGGCTACGTCCACCAGAGAAATTGTCAGGTCCTTCCTTTATTATTATCCAGCAAATGAAGGGATACAACCTACAACAAAACCCGNTGTAACTTCCTCTTCTTTCTCTCACAGTATCCTCTCTCAGAATACAATACTCACCATAATGCATAGCCGCAATACATTTCCCTCATAACAGAGGGTTGCCTTCTAGGGCAAAAAACCCTAACACAATTTCTACCATTAGATTTGCAACCTTATAATGAACGGTCCATATTTACAATGAAATTACAATATACATTTACAAGAAAAATTTTCCTTTGGGGGCTTCGCCCCCGGACCCCGCAGAGGGGGTAGGGGGTACCCCCCTCTGCACTCCCCCACGTGGAAGAGTGTACATACTTATGGGGTGTAAAGTCTTCATGGGGTATAAACACGACTGAAAACAAGGACCTCTGAATCAGGAAGATAATCGGGCTCCACAACCAACATGGTTTTGAGTGTGTGTCTGGATCCTCTGCAGAGCCCAACCTGCACAACACTCCTAACTTCCTCCTTCCTACTCAGATCTAGACATGGTGTGCTGACGGAGCCTATGCATGAGAAAGCACCAAAGAATGGCTCCAAGATGTTGCAACAAAAGGTTGCTTTCGAATCAAATTTCAGACGCTTAATGACTATCTAACTAATCCCCAATTACACTTCCATCCCCAACTATAACTATATATTAGACTTCCAAACCTTTAAAGTTCAAATATCACTCACAACCTGCAAGTTAAACCTTTTGTTTAAATATAGAGCCTTATGAATGTTCTAAAGTATTTTTTTGAATGGAACTGCAAGTCTTTTTCCTTTTATTCAAAGTATTACTTCAAATGCACCGAAAAAACCTTCTTATGTGTACATTTGATGTATTACCTTCAAATAAATCTAATGATCTTTACTTTGTTGTTTCGAAATAGGATAACATCCTTTGATGAGACTTGACTATCGAGAAATGCACCTAATAGCTTATTAGGGTTTCTAAAGATATTGTTGTTGAATGACCTATTGAAAATTAAATAAATAAAAAAACAAGGAAAACATATCTAATATTGGTTCAAAAATTGAAAATGATGCTACCTATCTAAAATGTGCGTTAAAATTGGAACTTTTATTTAAAAGTTATATCCTCTTAAATTATTTTGACCTTCACAAGTGGAAATGCACTCTTTTGTAAAAGATAACGTGTCATAGAATGACAAAGAAACTTGATAGGTTTTGAAATGAAAAAAATAAAAGTAAATCATTTTTTTTTTCATTTTCATTTTTCCAAATAAAATGATGATCCTCACTCTTAAATATTAAAATGTGTAATTTGCAATAAAATTGATCAAAACATCAAAAATATTATTAATTATGAAACATTAAAAATGATATATCTAAATGATGGAGTATATAATCATAGTCTTGAATATAGAGCCATGTATAATCATAGTCTTGAACATAGAGCCCTGGATAAAGGGTATAATGCCAAAATAACACAACTTTCTAAAACTTTCATAAGGAAGTTAGGTTATCCCCTCTATGAAAGGCATTTAATGCTAATAAACCTAACACTCGAAAACCATGGGGAATTAGAGCCATTGATCAACACCACCTCAGGTAAACCTTCATGGTGGACCAGAGCCATTTATTAACACCGCCTTCTCATTTGATTTCTTATTACACAACCATCAAGGCAAAAGGAGAGAACTGTTGCAAAAAGGGTTTATTGGCATTTTATGAAAACTCAAAGCCAACTTTGGCTTTGAAATCTGTTCAATTTGGGTTTGTGAGGACAAATATGAATTCAAAAGTTGCTCTTAATCAACGAATGATTCATTGTCTCTGTACCCTATGGGAACGCAGTAGCCACATTGATACTTGTGTTATTTGCATATATTTTGGATCGGTTAGTGTAAATTATTGCAACATGAGTATGTATAGTGAACATGATTGCTAAAATTCTATCAAAGTAGTTTACATTTTTTTTTTCATTTGTTGCAAGAAGACTAGGCCAATTCTGACATTTACCGCTTTTTATGAGATTTTTGTTAGCGCTTTGTTTGGGTAATAATTCATAAGCTTAATCTTCCTTTTAATATGAAGAGATCCAATTGCTTTTGGAATTAATGTAGTCTATTCATGTACATGTCCTCTTTGAACCAAAAATTCTACTCGACAACTCCAGGTTGTACATCAACCACATTTTCATGTGCACTGAGCAACATGGTACCTTCTGTGATGGCTAAAGTCCATGCTCATGACATTATGCAAAGCAATAACAATAAACCTATGGTCATCACCTTTCCTTTTAAAATTTTTATGATGTTTCACATTATATATATATATATATATATATATATATATATATATATATATATATATATATTGAAAAGCTATAAATTAATTAAATTAAATACATATATATGTACATAAATATTGTTGTCGATTCGGCCCGACCACTTTGGATGTGGATTCAATAGAGAGGGGGACGCCTTGCTTCTTTTTTCGAGGGGGAAACCCGTCAATTGTTGCACCATTGCTTGGAAATCAATGAGATATGCCCTCATAATCGTGAGTGGAGCTTTGTTTCCCCTTCATGACCGCCTCTTGCAGGGATTTCATAAGCTAAAATGATACATGAGTCCATAGATTCATAAGGAAACAAAAGGGGAGTCGGAGGATGAAGCCTCGGGGTTTCCTTCTCCATTGCTTGTTTTTCCTGCATAATACCATACATATGACACAATGCAAAATTAAGCATAAATTTAACCGTGTGCCACAGATTGAACTACGTGATAATATATGAATATTCAAGGATAACCAACATCTTTAACTTACTATAAGCTGGGATTTTATGCTATCTTGTCTCAGATTGACCTCTCGAGTATTATGTTCATACAACTATCTCATCTCAGATTGACCTCTTGAGTATTATGTTCAGACATGACAGAGCGACTACATGGGCTCCTCCACGAGCTTCACTTCACGGGTTACTATCATGTTCCACTTTGGGTGTGGTTGTGACTAGCGTTGCAGTATATCCAGTGGTGTGGAGTCAATGAAGGAGAAGATTCAGAGTCGGTGAAGGAGAATAAACGTGGAGATAAAAGATCGGTTGGTTTTATATGAACAGATGGTAGCGTCTTATAATCTTTGGATGGACGACGAAGGCCCGTGAAGAACCTCCCCTTAAAGAACACCTTCGATGTAATTAAAATGTAACATTTTTACTTGAACATATCATATGAATCCTTTTAGATGTAATTATATGAGATATTTTTGAGCTTAAATTCATTAAGAGAAAAACATGTTACAAGTAAGATTTGAACCCAAGTGTGGAGGATAATAATTTTTCCTCTCAACCACCTGGGCTAAACCTAATTCAAGATGAAATGTAATAACGAGTAGCTTATGAACATTAATTATAATATTGGTATAACTAAAGATGAACCATTTCTTCAACATTTTTGGTATCTGTATCGATAAAATTAAGTAATTTTAGAAGAGTGGGGATATATTGGTATTAACTGGTTGAACTTGTTGTCATCATTCTCTTATACACTTATGGCATTGTTCTTTTTCCAAAAACTATCGATGATATTCACAAACAACCCAAAACTTTCTAACATTTCTACGAACTTACAATTAATATTGATAAAACCAAGATTATGATAATTAAATATAATAAAATAATTTATCCTCCAATTTTATATGGTGACAGCACGAGGTTCAATCTTACAAATAGTTAGGTATCAGTTTCAATTTCCATTTAAATTAGAACCACCTCCTCTATAAGAGAATCATTGGCGGTTGGAAATCTTATTATGGCTTTGAAAACATATGTAGAAATGTTAACTTTGGGATTGGGATAAGAAAAAAATCATTTTCAATAGTTTAGTCCTCTAAGGTATTCTCTATGATTATGAAGTTTGAGCTTGCAAAGTCTCTTGCGAGACTTGAAATAAAATTGAGTGAATCCAAAAAAGTTTTATAACTTATAATTTTAAAATTAAACATAATATTCCTTGCCCGATTCTCTTGATTGAAGTTGGTTGTACCTTCATGGCATCTTAAGCCATGATTAGATATCTAAAATATACACATAAGTTACTCAAGTTGAGTAATGATAAACTCCGTGTTATTACTCATAGTATAAGTAATAACAATTATTCATTGAAAAGAGGTTGGATTGGAGATTTTGAGGCTTGGCTTAATTATTGGATGTAGCACCTCTGCATGGGATGCTATGAAATAATATTTTCCAACTTATACATACATGCATTAAAACATTAAAATAATTGATGTAACAAATTTTACTCTTTAAATGGAATAACATAATCATAACAAATACACACTAACAAAATATCTCTTCCCTGGTTTGTTGAAGTTGATCAGTTGCATGTAGTCCTACTAGTAGTAGGAAGATGCTTCCAAACATTCTTTTCTCACTTGCCCAGAGTGAAACAACATAATTATCCTCCCAGCCAACTAGGAGCCTAGTCGGCTTCCTAGCTCCAAGAAATATATCTTCCATCCCCCCCCAACGCCACTTCCTATTCCTATTTATTAAGTTTCCATACCCCCTCTCCAAGTTTGCTCCACCACCCTCATTATTAGCCACCAACCTCCCTCATTTAAATTTTTGGGGAAAGTTAAAATAAATCTAAAATATAAATGACTTACATAAAATAATAATAAATAAAATGCAAAGTCTTTCTTCTCATGCTAGCTTATACATGAAAATTGACAATTTTCCCCAAAGTTTATGACAACCCACCATACTCATTTAATTCATCATACCAACCACCAATCAAAGTCAAAGAAGGTATCTAATGTTATTAGATATTTATGCATGCAATATAATTTAGATAGTCATCAAACCATTCAATTAAATAGTTAATAACCTAGTTTAATAATTAATGCATCAATTAATTGTACTAGTGTACACGTGTTGGGTATGTATGCGTAGCTAGCAGACACATAATCTATGCATGTACTAACAATAAACAACCATTGTCTCTAGTGCGTAGTTCTTGTATGATCACACTAAGGCATTGAGGACAACATATCAAGTAAATGTAAAATTTAATAATTTTAACAAACAAAATTACAATAATTCATCAATAATTGACTAATTCACACTTAAAATATAAAAAGGAAATCAAAATGAGGGTTTTAAACATGGTATGAACCAAATGAGTAAACAAGAGTGGCACATCTAATCCCCAAGCAGTATCCTCAACCAACAACGAATCATCCTTCCTCCGTACCCTACTTCCATCTTCCACATCCTATCCCTTCCTCTGTTGGACTAAGTTGGAGCGTCAACTATATTGACCTAACTCTAGATAGAACATGCAAGTTAAAGTTTCATCTATCTCGACCAAGCTTCCCCAACATGAAACTAACAGTTTCCATCACACGTCTAGGGGAGTGTGGTTTAACACATCCCTCCCACGACTCCAAGTTTCAGAGGATAAACAATGGACAATACCTCCACCCTTCCTGATGCAATTAGGGTCATTAGGATACGTGGTGGGAAATACCTCCACCCTTCCTGATAGAGCTAGGGTCAACACCCTACATCAAGCCATACTATGCAACTATTGTTCTTAGAGTCATGTCATCAAAAAACCACTTTGGGCAAGTTGTGCGTCCTATCAAAACCACACTTACCATAGATCGTAGCAATATTTGAAATCATAAATAAAACAAATAGTACACACTATTTTCCTGATGTCTATGACATTCAAGTTACCTCGACAATACGGTAATTTGGCTATTGCATAGCTCATCAACCTATAGTTTATCTCACCAATACACATATCCATGTAGATACATGACAAATTTTATATAAGAATCCATATTTGTATTGACATTCAATTAATAAATGTATGCTTATTTACACCATGCCTTGCATCTATTATACATTCACAACATAATTTTGAACAGGTATCCATGTATTGAAATTCCACATCTAAATTTGCACGTTTAAACAATTAACATAACTATCATCATTATGCACATATAACAATAAAGATAACATTATAACACACATAAATAGGTTCAGATGTACATCTCGAATTTCTAGCTTAGTCTAGTTGAGTCTAAATAGATACCCAACAACGAATTACTTTTTCTTGTCGGCAAACCAATTCAAACTATTCTATTTACCAGAGTGAGTAAAGATGTACAAAAACCACTGAGATGTTGGCCTACTGCTGGGGATACGAGACCAACAATACTAGAGAAAACTTTTTGTCCAAATAGTTTGTACTATGTTCTTAAGTAAAAACAAACTTTTATAGCTATAAAGTAAACCAGAGGTTTATCTATCCTAATACAATCATCCCCTAGATTGTAGAAAAAACTTCCTAAAAGACTCAAAATGCAAATCACACAAACAAACTAAACATGAGAGAGATTGCTTGTCTCCTCTTCGAGCTCCTGGTCATGTGGCTGTGAAGCAGTGCCCTGTTGGGCTTCTCCATGGTCGTCACGAGTGTCCAAGTGAGCACAGATGTCCTTGAGTTGGTGACGCACCTCAACCAATTGCTCCTACATTTCATCACACTCATCTTCACTGTCCAAGAGAATTTTGCCCAAGAAGGTCTTTATATGCCAATAAAGATCAATCGTTTTGAACTAAGAGCTACCTAAGTCAGGAACCCAATTGCCAATATCGACATCCACTTCAGTTGTGGATGGTAGAACGTTCCTGGTGGACAACGATCTCTACCGTGTCTAGTCCCCTTGAGAAACATAATTTCTGCTGGACGAAAATACCATTCACCAAAATCATGATGCATAATGAAGAGGTCGCTCCATGCGGTAGAGTAATTATCGTTAATGCTAGTCATTTCCATAGCAGAGCCAAGGTACAGGAGGATTGATAGGAGTGAACAACCCCATATCCAACATAATTTTCCGCACAAACTTCAATTAACTCCCACAATCTTGATAATACGACCAAGTGGGGCGGTTTAAAACAACACTTGACACATAATCTCCTAGTGCTTCATTCGAAAGGGTTCTGTGTCCTCCCAGCACGTCTATATCACCCCATCCGGGGGACCCTGCAATGAATTGCTAAGATAAGAAAAAAAATCAAATTTCTATCCACATAAGGCCAAGATATGGGGCGTTACACTGGAACATAAAATAATTAATAATATTAAATCTTACATCCTTAAAAAAATTAAAAATAAACCTTGAATGATAATGAAATCATTAATAAGAAAATTTTGAAACAACTCAAAGATTTTATAGATCCTAATTTTGATAATTAAAACTATTTTTCCAATATTACTAGACAAAATGAATCTTTTTTAAAATTAAAACTAATATTCCTAACATATAGTGAAATTGGTTATTGAAATAAACAAGGGTTGCATGGCAACTTAGTCCCTACCAAGTAATGAACTAAGTTGCCATGTTGGACACGTCCACTCATTCGTTGGCTTTGTTAGAGGGCTCATGGCCACAAAACTAAGGTGTTAAAATATGGCTTGCAATAATTGTATACATGTCATTCAAACTTCCATCTAAATCCCATGTGATGAGGTCACTCTACCTTTCCTTCCAAGCTTCTTGACTAAACTGTGTGTTATGAGGTTATTGGATCAAGGATGAAAGGGCTTGAGAATATCATTCAACATCTACTGGACTTTGGTTCTAAATCCATCCCTTACCGTCTTGCATATTTGTTTCAAGTTCGTATGGAAGAAATGTACGTGAGATCTTCCTTTAATACTACCAAGAACTTTACAGAAGACTATCTCATTTAACTCATAAAATTGCGCTATTTGTAGCACACATTTAACACCCTCTTAAATCATCATACAAAGCAAGTCAAAACAACAATTTCGTAATGCCTTCACCAAATCCATATTTAGGTATATTCAGACGCCATTTGAGACAACCTTAACATGAATGAGTGTTGTCTGAATCCTCACCAAGTTGACCGCTAAAAGATGGATCGTATCATTTTGACTGTAATTGACAGCTAAACTCGGGTCCGTGTTATTTATTTTGCAGATCTACGAATTATCTGGTCCTTTTAGCGATTTAAAAAATGGTGAAAAGAAAGAATTCAATTCACCGACGCGATAGTTTTTCTCATCTTCGACATGTGAGTATGGATTCAGATGCTCTTTGCATTTCATAAGAGTAAAGAACACTTAGAGCAAGGAGCACTATTCCATACATTCAAATCTTGGAGTGGGAAAAACATGATAGTCATATTTTTATTGGTCAAGAATAGTGCATAAGATGACAAAAAAAAACATCGTAAAAATAAGTAGCCATGGAAAAAAATAATGCAGATGATGACAAAGTTTGTACACAACTTTTTCCTCTAAACATATCAAATTTAGCTAACTTAAAGCTAAATAAATACATACCATTATCACTTTCATACCAAAGTTCARTGATTGATTCATTTAGCGATGATGCGTACATGATATGCTAGTCCCTGTGGTTTGAATGTTATATCTCAACAATAACCATAGAAGCATAAACGAAGGACACAATAGGCTAAGTAAACGTAGGCTGAGAGCGTTTCGGTCCTGCAATGACAACCCACTTTCCAAAGGTTTCCCCTTCAACTACTGTTGCACTGCTTATAGGCGGAGGCTCAAACATATAGAAAACCATATGATGGTTTTCACCCACGACACAACCGCTAACAAAAATACCGTCACGCCACGATACCCAACAACTAATTGTTCTGAGGGTTTCTGGAAGAGAACCCGCTGCCCTCCAAATGTTATCCTTCGAATCATATTCCATCACTCCCTGTTGCTTCTGGAACAAATATAGACGCCCATTGGATTTAGCAATTTCCCCATCCACGACAGTCCACATGTTCTCAAGCGTGCTCCATGCCCCAGTTTTTGGATTGTATATTCCCACAGTATGCTCCGCATAGTAACCACCAATAACAAAAAACTCGTCGTTAGTGTTAGTAACATTTCTTGTACAAGGGGTGTTTTCCTGAAAGATAAGCCCCTTTGGGGGAAAATGTGAAGAAGCAGGGTAAAAACCCACTTACCCTAAGTTTGGGGCGCAAATGCACCTTTGGATATGCAGCGAGCAAATCTAGGCGGCCAGAATCTGCACACCCAGATCTATGGTCGGGATCGGATTCCGGAGCCCCCCTGCCATTCTAACTTTAAGCGGAGGGGGGGGGGGGAATCGGGCATGCATCTCTTGAGCGGTCAGGATTAGAGCACCCAGATCAACGATGCTCAAGTGATTCCAGACCCCCCTTGCCTTTCTGCCTTTAATAGGGGGGGGTCCGGAATCGGGCGCGCATCTCTCGAGTAGCCAGGATTAGAGCACCCAGATCAACGACTCTCAAGCAATTCCGACCCCCCCTTTGCCATCCTGCCTTTAATTAAAGGGGGGGGGTCCTGAATGGTGGAGTATTGACGTAAGGCCCCCTTCCTGTCGTGTCACCTTTTGTACCGTTCTCCCCCTTGCCGTCTGTTCTCCACCTGACCATGCGACAAGGCTCGTTCCCCTTAGCCCCTCCTCGTCCTCCGACATCTCTCCATCTCCCCTCTCTCCGTCCACATGGTCCCTCGCCCACCTCATCACCTCTCATCTCACCCTCATAGTTTTGGCGCCATCACCCCCGTTAGACCCTCATCCACGTCCGCCATAGGGGTCCCCTCGCAGCAGTCCGATGAAACAACATCCAAAGGAAAGTCGCCATGTCGCCTGAGTACAGAGTTGACCGAGGCCATTTCCAATTCCAAGGAAGCAGTTATTGTGGCAGTTGATGGTGGTTGAACGTCGTCTTCTTCCATAAATAGAAGGCCAGGAAAGGACAAGCGTAGAGACTGACTGACAGTCCGTCTTGACAGAGCTTGTGTCTGTCAAACCATTGTAGGACAGTCAGGAGTCCCTTTGCGTCTGTCATAAGTGCACGATCATCCAGAGTCTGCATGCGCAGACTGCCAGAAGACATGTAGACACAATGTTTTTAATGCAGTTTCTTGTTTTCGCTGTTGTTGTTTTGTTTTGGCTATATGTAGGCATTTTTGCCATTTTGTAAAGGATCGATGGTAGAGCGAAGCTCCCGACTGTAAAGTTTTAGTAGACGTCTCTAGTTCTCTGGTTATGCATCTGTATGTAAGATTTCTTGTTTAATGACAGACAATTTTCTTATCCCATCTAGTTTTCATCTCATACCGAGGGAGTTCATGATTCACTGATTCACATGAATTATTACAATTATGTTACGATAAAGGATTTATTGTTGCATTGTTGTATTCTCCGGTTTTCTGCGTTTGAATGTAAGAAGATCTTGCGTTTAGATGTTTTCTCCTACAGATTGTTAGAAACCCGATGTTTATAACAGACCTTTGCATTTCTCTTATACAAGTCTTCCCCCTACTCACCCTTACTACAACTCACTGTCTGAATTTTATCTAAGACCTCACTTGCCCATGCATGCCTAGCCTAGTTTAAGAGTTAGAACAATATTGTTTTGAGTTAACTTCCATTCGATCACCCCTTTTTATAAACAAATCATGACATAAACTGATGGGCGTCGGCCTCTGCTCCTGCTGCAATCCAGGAGTGACTTATGACGCTAACATTTATGGCGCCGTTGCCAGGGACGAAATTAAAGATTTTCCCTGGGTAGAACGACATTGAGTCTCTGATTCTGAAGGTGCATCAGGCATCAGAGCCCTTAAAGATTACTACTGTGCACCTGGCGACTCCACTGGGGCGAATCCAAGGTTTCCACATCACTGTTTCAGCTGTGGCTATTGTTTCAGCAAAACAAAATAAGGATACATGCTCAAAGAAGCTTATTTATGTACAGTCCTAATACTAATAAAATACTTTACATGGGGCTAGGTGAAAGCAAACTTCCACCATAACCATTCAAGCAGCTTCCTGAACGAAATCTTCTTCCTTCTGTCGATGAGCACAAATAGGTGGTGCAACCGTGACAACAAAACGGTTATGCTCTTCAACTCCTTCTTATAGACTGAAGTTGAGATGAAATAGGGTGGCTCTGAATTGTGAAGGAAATACAACTCCATGTATTCCTTCACAGGCTCATAGGACCAATGGAAAATTCCAGAAGATTGGCGACATACAACCTCCAATGCTACACAGTTGTTCACGTGTGGCTGAATATGTCTGGTAAGCACAGGTGGGTGGACAACTGACATAGGCTTATTGATCTCCGGTGGTGGCTGCTCACGGACTGGCTCTGGACATAAGGTAAACTACTCCTTTGGTTCTTCTTCTTGGCTCTTCCAAGGGTCAGATTCATAATGGCCATAGACAGGACCCGCGGGAAAGCTCTGCTCTTCCTTGTGCTACTCAACGTCTTCTGAATGTCTGGGATGGCTGATTTCCTCATGATACTTTTCTTTAGTGGACAGAGGATAAGGCTCTGTGGTCTGCTCCTTACCAGAATGATCATCAAAGCTGGGTGAGCACAAAACTCCCCCATCTTGTAGAAAAGGAACGATCTCCCGATCCTTCGATTCAATCCCAAATGTAAATACGTCATGGGAAATATCGTGAAGGAAAAGAGAAGAATCCTCTTCCACAATGGCTTCTTCCTTTAAATCTGAGACAACAGACTCATCAGGGGCAGAAACTAACGCAACTATGAAATCTTCAATAACCTCCTCAAAAGAGCTGCTAAAAACATGTGCCTCAAGGACCGGAAAACCCTCTCCGTTGCCTTCAGATTCCAACCTTGCATGTTGGGCAGTGAGAGATTGCGCCTGCTCTATCAGTTCACTCAGAGCATCTTCTTCCCCCCAGTCTTCTATCCTTACAACCCTCATCATCACAGTCTCCATCAGACATAATCATATCTGGGAGGATTTCTTCTTCTTGGCTCTCCCATGGGTCAGATTCATAATGACCATAAACAGGACCCGTGGGAAAGATTTTTTCATAATTTCCCTCAATAGAGCTGCTAAGGGCATCTGCTTCAAAGGATGGGAAATCCTCAACACATTGTTCAACTTCCCACCCGTCAAGTCTGGCAGTGATAGATTTTATCAGTTTCGGACCCCCCCCTCCGCTTAAAGGTAGAATGACAAGGGGGCTCCAGAATTGGGCGCGCATATCTTGAGAGGCTAGGATTAGAGCGCCCAGATCAACGATGCTCAAGTGATTCCGGACCCCCCTTGCCTTTCTGCCTTTAATAGGGGGGGGGGGGTCCGGAATCGGGTGCGCATCTCTCGAGCGACCAGGATTAGAGCACCCAGATCAACGACCCTCAAGCAATTCCGGCCCCCCCTTTGCCATCCTGCCTTTAATTAAAGGGGGGGGGGGTCCGGAATGGTGGGGTATTGACGTAAGGCCCCCTTCCTTTCATGTCACCTTTTCTACCGTTCTCCCCCTTGCCGTCTGTTCTCCACCTGACCGTGCGACAATGCTTGTTCCCCTTAGCCCCTCCTCGTCCTCCGACATCTGTCCATCTCCCCTCTCTCCGTCCACATGGTCCCTCCCCCACCTCATCACCTCTCATCTCACCCTCATAGTTTTGGCGCCATCACCCCCGTTAGACCCTCATCCATGTCCGCCATAGGGGTCCCCTCGCAGCAGTCCGATGAAACAACATCCAAAGAAAAGTCGCCACGTCGCCCGGGTATAGAGTTGACCGAGGCCATTTCCAATTCCAAGGAAGCAGTTATTGTGGCAGTTGATGGTGGTTGGACGTCGTCTTCTTCCATAAATAGAAGGCCAGGAAAGGACAAGCGTAGAGATAGACTGACAGTCCGTCCTGACAGAGCTTGTGTATGTCAAACCACTGCAGGACAGTCAGGAGTCCCTTTGCGTCTGTCATAAGTGCACGATCATCCAGAGTCTGCATGCGCAGACTGCCAGAAGACATGCAAACGCAATGTTTTTAATGCAGTTTCTCGTTTTCGCTGTTGTTGTTGTTGTTTTGGTTATACGTAGTCATTTTTGCCATTTTGTAAAGGATCGATGGTAGAGCGAACCTCCCGACTGTAAAGTTTTAGTAGATGTCTCTAGTTCTCTGGTTATGCATCTGTATGTAAGATTTCTTGTTTAATGACAAACAATTTTTTTATCCCATCTAGTTTTCATCTCATACCGAGGGAGTTCATGATTGACTGATTCACATGAATTATTGCAATTATGTTACGATAAAGGATTTATTGTTGCATTGTTGTATTCTCCAGTTTTCTGCATTTGAATGTAAGAAGATCTTGCGTTTAGAAGTTTTCTCCTACAGTTTGTTAGAAACCCGATGTTTATAACAGACCTTTGAATTTCTCTTATACAAGTCTCCCCCCTACTCACCCTTACTACAACTCACTGTCTGAAGTTTATCTAAGACCTCACTTGCCCATGCATGCCTGGCCTAGTTTCGAAGTTAGAACAATATTGTTTTGAGTTAACTTCCATTCGATCACCCCTTTTTATAAACAAATCATGACATAAACTGATGGGCGTCGGCCTCTGCTCCTGCTACAATCCAGGAGTGACTTCTGACGCTAACAGTTAGCGAAAACACCACGTCAATTGTTCCTTTCTTGGCTCATATTAGGAAGAAGCTTTCACTTGTCTTCCTCCACATTGTAAATTGCCGCTCATGGCATAACCTTGTAATCACTATCCATTCCTCTGGCGATGTAAATGAGTCCATCCAACCACATGGACCAAGCGCCGAAGTTTCGAACCACTGACATGTCATGTCTGCATTGCGGGACTAATTTCGTGCATCATTTATTTTGTATTAAAGGGCTGCCATCACCTCTACATTAAGAGGTTGAATCCCTGTACCAATGACAATATAGAAAAACCATTTACAATTTTTTTTAAATATAAAAATTCAAGAGAACAAAGTTAAACATTAAAAAACACCATGAATTTTTGGTCAACCACAATCAATCTACAAACTCATTACTATAATCCCTTGACATGAACTAATAAGTAAATATATTACTAAAGTAAATCAAATTAATAGAATAATTAGATAACACATATTTCAAGTCACAACTTGTGATATATCTTATAGATAATAACCATAATTTAGACAAAGTCAATAATTATAATATTAATATTATTGATGATGTAAATATAAAAAATTTATATCCACAAACAACTTGTATATTTCAGGGAGTTTTTTTTTTAATAAAATGCTTCTTTTTAATATTGAATTGATCACAAATATTTACACAATATTTTATAAAATAAAACAAGTCAAAAAAATATAACACCCACTTACTAAAATTCCTTGTATCTTAACCTATTAATAAACATTAAAATGATTGACATTGATTCCAAAATAACTTAGAGGTGAAACAAGGATTTTTAGTCCATATCTTTCAAGGACAACATGAGAGTTGTCCTAACTTCCTTTCCCAGACCAATTTGCAGCTTATAGATAGTGTGTGGGACCAATTTTTGATTTGGTTGTCAATATCAAGAGTAGCACAACTTATAGATAGTGTGTGGGACCAATTAATGATTTGGTTGTCAATATCAAGAGTATAGATAGTGTGTGGGACCAATTTTTGATTTGGTTGTCAATATCAAGAGTATAGATAGTGTGTGTGGGACCAATTTTTGATTTGGTTGTCAATATCAAGAGTAGCACGGGTACAATTTGAGTTTGAGTACTTGAGTTTATTTTGATTTATTAAGAACTAGAGAAACACCAATTCTGGTCCTCAAGACAATATGTTTGAGGATTTTAATGACAACTTTAATTTCCATTGGTTGAACTTTATGGAGAATTTGGATGGGTTTGTTATGGTAGTTTTTAATGTATATATTTTCCCAACATGATATGACCTTTCGACATGTATATTCCTTACAACCATTGGGGTTAGTGTGCTAGATATATTTTTGTTGAGACACAATCTAAATTAGGTTAACTCTTTGATGCATATTTCAAGCATTATAATTTTGATGATCGAAAGGGTAATGTCTATCTCATTTTTATTTATGACATGTCTCCTATATTAAAAATAAAATAAATGGTATTTCTAAAATGTTCATTTCATATTTTGTCAAAAGCATAAGTTGTTCTCAAAACATTTCATTGTCTATTTTTTTCATTTATTAACAAGGATTGCATTGCAACGGAGTCCCTGCCTAGTTAGTTGGGAAATACATGTTGAACAATAAAACTTAATATAATTAAATGCACAAGTAATGAACTTTTTTTGTCAAAAGATAATAATTGAGAGTTGTTTGTTATTTAAAATGTTTAATGAACGGTAAGCTCAATAGAACTATAATATTCATAAATATAATTAGATAATAAATGTAATGTAAATATAGTAATGCATAATAATAAATACATACTATAACTTTTTATATTTAGATGTGATGATTGGTGAAATTCCTTGATTATGTAATTAATTCTACATATTGAAAGACGTGAAGGGAGCAATAACACTTCAATTCTATCAACCAATTAAAAATGAGAAACACAAATATTTTTATTATATCAAAAAATATATATTTGTTTTCCTATGTTAAACATTACATTGCATACATAAATTTATGGTAAAAGGTAAATTAATGTTACATAAAAAAACAAACTCATTGCTATAATCCCATGACATGGACTAATAACCCAAAAATACAATAAAATGAGT
>ML781888.1:304380-317463 GCA_009831015.1 Picea engelmannii | reverse complement strand
CTCCCATGCCCCAGGCATGGTTACCCTGGTTACTAACCAGGGGCCCTGGTTACAAACCTAGGGTCTTAAATGCTTGGTCCTAGACCAAGACTCCCATGCCCCAGGCATGGTTACCCTGGTTACTAACCAGGGGCCCTGGTTACTAACCTAGGGTCTTTATCAATGTATGTCTCAGATCACATATCCCAGGAGTGTACTGGGTGCCCTAGATCTCGTCTAGGGTCTTAGCCATCCTCCAGGAGAATGGCTCTCGCTGCTGCATGTAAATTCAACAAGAATATACATAGCTGTCTAAAGAAAAATGAAACTAAAATTGTGACAAACTCATTTTTTAATTGTCTTCAATTCTTATGTATATTTCTATGGATGATTTAACTTAAGAATATACATAGCTGTCTAAAGAAAAATGAAACTAAAATTGTGACAAACTCATTTTTTAATTGTCTTTGAAATTGAGGTTGAAAAAACATGTGCCTTATCCATAATAATAAAGAATGTTAAAAAATAACAAAAACAAAAAAATTACATATTTAAAAATATAAAAATTATATATTTAATATTTTTAAATAATGTTGAATTTGTGTAAATATTTAAAAAGAAAATTCCTTCCTACAAGATCACCTTACTCTGTAAAGGCTTCCAATTTCAGCCTCTAAATCATCAAAATATTTCCTAAGGTGCAGAGACTATGCATGCAATTGAAAGATGTATGTGCAAATGAACGCTATCAACTAATAGAAAATATAAGATTTATGAAAGTAGAAGAGGAAGATTAAGCATGAATCGCTGGTGAATTATTTAAGGTAATTCACTCATTACGTTTCATGTTTTACATAGTGGACTAACTATGTCTTGCTGGAGAGTAGAGACGAGGAGACCTGGTTTCTAAGTAACTTATTTTTATTCTTCATCATAGAGATTATTATATTTTATTTTAATCCATATACATGTTTTATGCTGGTCCTTTCCTTTTGTCTTTACAAAATTCTTACCGTGTGCTCAAGGGACGATCTTCTAAGTTCATTACAAAAAATCCTTACAAAACTCAGATCCGTCATACAATTCTGGGCAAATCCTTACAAAACTCAGATCCGTCATACAATTCTGGGCAAATTTTCCTTCTCTATTCCTTGGTCAAATGCAATTCTCAGCGACAAAACTCCATAGCTTCTATTCCTTCCCCTTCCATAAATTCATAGTATCCAAAAGCCTCGACTGGCAGAAGCAGAGCTTCTTTTGATAGTTCATCTACCTTGGAATTGAGCTCTCGGAGTATGTAGTGGAAAGAAAGCCATTTGAACCACTGAAAGGTAAGCTTAATATCTCTCATGATATTAGCTAGTCTTATGTCTTGTGCAGAGTTCTTCCAGTTGGTCCAGTCAATTACTAGTTTGGAGTCCCCCAAAACTTGGAGCTTCCTAGCATCTTTTTTTATTATTGTTTCTAGCAACATTCATAGTGCTATGAATTCCGCCCTGTTGTTGTTGCCAGTGCCTGGGGCATATCTGATATGTATGCAACGGTTTTGTTTTATAAAAAGAACTACCCCAACTCCACACATTGGAGGGTGTCCCTGATTGGCACTGTCAAAATACCCCTAGGGCCCTTCGTAATCAATGGACAAAATGACAGGAATGCACAATTTTAATGCTTTCGGATCTTCTCTGAATTTAATTGCTTGGTTTAGAGTTAGATTCATCGTCACTTCTGGTAGCATAAACTTGTCATTAAAAATTGCATTATTGTGAGCCCACCAAAAATTGGAAGTGAAAATGCCTGGAAGCTCTGACTATAATTTTGTTGTTCTATCCTGCAGTCGATCTTTTAGGTATTCTTCCAGATTTTCTTTGTTCCAACTCGAATTTACCTTAAGCTGGTCTTTCATCATTTTCATTACATAGGGGAAATAAATGAATAAGTGAGCAATTGTTTCAGAATCATATTTACAAAGAGAACATCTTCCTGGGCCATTCCAACCCCTTTTTAAACCATTGCCCCAAGTTAATAATTTGTTATTGAGTGCTAGCAATAAGGTGATTTAACATATGGGAGGGGCTTTTATTTTCCAGATCGATCCCCACCACCATTTTTTGGGGCCTAAAATTTTCCTCTTACCAAGCATTATAATTTAGCTTGGTTGTGAAGGTTCCATCCTTTGGGTTTTTGGACCAACACAAAGAGTCAACAATTTCATCGTTAAGGGTAATGAAGTTCTCGCATAACAATCCTAAATTTTTTTCCCATTCTTCTGCCAAATTGTCAGGGAGGCCAAGGGAGGCAATGCCTTTCCAGCGCGAGTGACCTTTAGGTTGAGGGGAGCCTATATAGGCATCAAATAACAAGACTATGTTCTAATCCCAAAGAAATTGCATAAGGGGGTTAGAGAGACCAAAATTGTTTCCCGCACCCAGCTAAGGGTCCTTCCCTACACTGACGCTACGTCCGTCCCCTATCTTCTAGACTATCCTTTTTCCTACTAAAGGGAAGGCTTCAACGAGTGCCTTTCACACAATCGAGCCTTTAGAGGATTTTAAGGGATCATGGAACCATTCCTCGGTAGTCAGATTAGTGAAATATTTTGAATTCATAACACACGTCCATAACGAATTTCCTTATGTGAGCCTCCACAGGTTTATTCTTGCCAGGGATTTTACAAAGGGGTAGATGTTTTTTAGCCCCTGCCCCCCTAAGTCTTTAGGAAGAGCTATGGAAGACCAATTTGCTAAGTGGATGCCACTTGATGCCTTATTGCCTACCCAAAGATAATGGAAACTCATCTTGCGTATCTTTTTCAGTGCCCCCTTGGGGATGGCTATAATGGAGTTCTAATATATCAAAATGTTCTCTAGGATTGCCTTGAACAAGATTAGTCTTCCCCCTCTAGACAACAATCTGTTCACCCAGATTAAAATCCTGGCTTCCACTTTTTTAATTAGCCATTCCCAATCCCTTCATTTATTGCAATCGGTTTTAAGGTAGAAACCCAAATACTTAAACCTTTCATTGAGACTTTTTCCTTGCGTAGGGATGATGTTTCATATTGCATTAGATTATGTTTTTGAACATTTATTAAGGGTAATGCAGGACTTTTCCAGATTGATGGACATACTTGTAGTTTGGCAATACCAGATGATGATTTTTCTCAGGGCATGTCTATTCCCTCGAATTCCATTCACACTACAGAAGATGTCATCGACAAATAGTAAGTGACATACAATTTCCAAATTCTATACCTTGACTCCTTGCAACACTCTGTTTGTTCTGGCCTCCTTAAACATTTTTCTAAGGGCTTCCGCTATAATCAAGAACAAAAAAGGAGAGAGTGGGCAACCTTGGCGAAGTCCTCTCGAAGCTTTGAAGAATCGAGAAGGGGAACCATTAATTAGAACTACAAAGGAAGAGCTTTGGAGGCACCCCATAATCCAATTGATTGAGTTTAAGTTCATCCCTAATTGAATAAGAAGGTCCAATTAACTCTGTCATAGGCTTTCTGTAATGCCCCTACGTTGAACCCCAATTGTAATGTAAATGTAAATGTACATATAGGCTGGTGAGCTGTGGATGCACAAGTTTTGGGTACAGTTTAGTGCATGCGAACCAAGGGAAGATTGCGCGCTCGTTTCATAACTTTGCACACACTTGAGTAAGTGTGCGAGGATTTTTGTGTGTGCGAACCAAGGGAAGAGTGCACACCCGATTCATAGCGTTGCGTGCACCTGAGCAAGTGCACGATGATCGCTTCAAAGCGTGCACCAGACCGTGTTTGTAGCCATGGTATTTTGGGGCCGAAGAGCCTTTGTATATATGTATATTGAGGCCAAAGTGCCCGTGTGGTTATTAGGTTGGGGAGCCTGGATTGCGACAAAGGCCAGTGCACCTATTTTTGTAAAATGTAATTGCACTCAAATATTAATAAAAACATATCACTGTGTGCAGACCAATCAAACGAAAAGAGACGAGAGGGCTAAATTCCATTAGAATGGGAAAGAGGTGGGAAACTTAAAGGGAATATTTTAATAATATTTCAAAAAGTATAATTTATGTGATATGTATTTATCCTAAGTTCCTAAGTAATGGGAACGAGTCACCAAGTGGAGCTAAGTTATCTCTTAAGGTGACAAGTGTCCAGTTATAATCATGCAAATATATTGTTGGGCCTTAGTGTGTATGGGGAATTCACTCATTCTTTCATCATGCATACCAACTTTCTTCTACTAAGTATTCGTATCTTGCTGTGACTTGCTTCTATCACCTAACCCTGTATTTGGAAAGGCTTGTGTGATATTGAAGAGGCGGGTTGTCAGGCCCATGTGCTATTGAAGAAACAGGTTGTCGGGCTCATTTTTTTTGAAGAAGTGGGTTGTCTAGTTCGTGAGCATTCTCTTCTTGTGTGTATTATTCTCTGAGTAATGTGCATATACATGTCGAATATATTATGTGTTACAATTGTATATATATATATATATATATATATTTGTGTGTGGATTATATATGCTGTAGCATTGCATGTTTGTTGCATATGCCAGGCCTGGACTATGACAATTTATATGTGTTTATATACTGTTCAACTTGTGAATTCTTATGCTATTTTTGTAACGTACCTAGTCATCCATGGAGTCTCGTTACCACCTTACACATGCTTTGATACCAAACTGTAACATCCCTAGCCACCTGGGCAATGTTACTCTGATAGATTCACTACGCAGTTTCTACTCGAACACTAGTTCGCGCAATTTAACTAGAAGTAACACGCTCAGCCCAAGCTTGATTCGCGCCGCACAACTTGTATAGCGGAAGCAACAATCTCTTTACAACATGATCTTAAGAAGTGAAAGTAACTCACAACAATTTCATGCACTAGCATACTGACCACAAAGTACAACTGTGCGCACAACCACTTTAGCATCATGTGCCGCTTTTGATATTATTGTGCGCGAGGTCTAATTCCTTAACTGCACACACAAGTTCCAGTGTTATGAAGCACACATGCTACAAACCTGAGCACCTGACCACTCATCCTCTTCTTGATGAATCATAATCAAAATCACAAGGATAACTTAACAAGAAAGACTAACCACATTGGTCATATCCATGCATAACTATGAATATAGACTATAATCACCAAACTTACATGAACATGCAACAATTAACGAAATAATAACAAACACTTATATGCAACACATACAAGAATTTAAGCCATGTCAAAAATAGACAAAAATGCACACAGTAACCAAGACAAATACATAAGGAACATTTATCTTAAATGAAAGTCACCAACTGTGGCCTTGACTCAGAAGTTCCTCCCAACCATAGACGATGTTTCTCATTAAGATTTCAACAATAGGTCACCCACGCGTTGGGGCACAACTCCATCAGGGAAAAAAGGGTTCCTAACAACAAACTATGTTATGAAATTCAACAAAATTTCCCATTTCGAAGTGCCCATTGCTGCAACTAGCCCACAATCTCTCATTTTTCACACACCTGTCACACCCAAGGAAGTGTGCCCCTTCTTTGCTCAACAGTCCTTTGGCTGCCCCACTTCCCTTCCCAGGGTTACCAACAACAAGCCGGACAAGAAGTCTCCGAGCCTTGCAACTAATGCTCAACGCACCAGGGAAAAACTCTCAGTAAAAACTCTCTCCTGGAGAGTATGCACATGGGTTAGACAACCACTCCACAACAACCAGTCTATCACCCAGAGAGACTACTCACGGTTTGTCCACCCGACTCTTCGACAATGAAACACAGGATGTAGCCCCACAACTCCTTACAAGCTTTTCTATGAAGACAAGGTGATAATCAAATTTTCCATACAGTTCGACCCCCTTCTGTACATGAGAGCCTGCAACATGAATTCCTTCCTCGAATTCCCCGGATCATCTCCCATGCAATAATCATTATATTCTTGAAAATACACTAAGGCCATCAATATATATTGCATGCCTTCCACTTGACATTACACTTTTTGGAAATATTATTAAAATATTCCGCCATTTTCCATTTTCCGATGGAGTAGGCCCCTCATCTCTTTTCGTCAGAGTCCTTTAACGTGCAATGATGCAATATTATATTAATATTCATGATTATATTTACATGGATAGGCGCACTGGCCTATCTGTGTCCAGGCTCCCCAACCTCATAATCACAGAGGCTCTCCGACGTCCATACATATCCATTCATTCCCACACACTAACCCAAGTGTGCGCAACATAGTGCAATGTACGCACTTACCCAGGTGCGTGCAACACATAGACTGTGCGCACCCTGTCTTTGTTAACACTTTTCCACACACTACTATGATGCACACAACACCAAAACTAGGTGTTCTTGGCTCACCAATGTAAATATACATTACATTTACACTTGGTACCAATCGACTCACTAGCCTATATGTACAATTACAAAGGGTTCTAGATTAGCGACATTACAATCCCTTCCCCCTTATTTATGCACTGTCCTTAGTGCATCATATATAGATGTACATACAAAATTTTCAAACATCATAAAAAAGATGAGGATACTCTGCTCGCATAACATCCTCACGTTCCTAGGTTGCATCCTTAGGACCATACCAGGTCCATTGGACCTTTACCAGTTCCATGGCTTGATTCCAGAGTTGCTTTTTTGATCCAATATGCAAACTGATCGCACTTGAAATTTGTCTTTTGGCTCCACCTGAATCACATTCCAATCAATAATATGATTAGCATCATGTACATAAGTAATGACACATGGAAAACATTATGAATACACAAGGACACATGGAAAGCAAGCATATAAGTGACATGACCAATCCTTTCAAGGATTTCAAATGGCCCACAATAGCATGCTGCTAACTTAGAGCACTTTCCCAACTTCAGGGAATTGCGCATGGCCTTCACTTTTAGAAACACGTGATCATCCACTCCAAATTCTTTGTGGGTTCTGCTTTTATCTGCACAACTTTTCTTCTTTTCTTGGGAAACTTTTAAATTCTGCCTAATCTTTACCATCTACTCCTCCATTTCCTAGAGCAAATATGGCCCAACTACTGCACAGTCTGCTGGGTTGTCCCAACTCACTGACACGTTTCACTTTCTACCATAAAGTGCCTTAAATGAACTCATCTTTAAAGATGCTTGATACCCATTGTTGTAAGAAAACTCTACCAAATGCAAGTAGTCTTCCCACTTGGATGGCTTATCCATCACATACATCCTCAGTATGTCTTCAATCACTTGATTTATTCTCTCTATTCGACCATCTGACTCAAGATGATATGCTTTGCTGAAATTCAGACTTGTTCCAAATCCCTTGAATAACCCTTTCCAAAAGTTCAAGGTGAACTTGGGATCTCTGTCAGACACAATTGTCTTAGTAACACCATGCAACTTAGCAACTTTTCACATGCATATCTTAGCAACGTCGACTGCCTTGTGTGCTGACTTCACTTGAATAAAATGGGTCGCTTTAATAAGCTTGTCCACCACCACTGTAACACCCCCGACCACCCAGGCCGGGCCGTGATACCTCATAGAACCACTCTTTCTCAGTTTTAATACCATATTGTAATGTAGCTGGCCTCCCCAAGGCCTGAGCCACACCACCTCTGACACTACTATGATTCTTCTCTGATCTGTAACATACCCAACCATAGATCGTCCGGGCTATGGCACACAAAAAATCTTGCGGAACTTCATACATTGTAACATACCCGACCATATAGGCCGGTCATTCCAACTCCATAAAAAGCAACAATACCATATATATATATAAAACATAAAACAAACAACATATTTTGCTAATACAAAGATTAATGCAGAAATAACAGTAAGCCTACACATACAACATATACATGAAATTGCTCATAAATAGAAGACATGTCCAAATACACAGCATGCAAATGCACACATGAATGGTACTTATCTTTTTATAGATGGCCACCAATTGCATGCAGACCTTCCACGAACCTTCCATCCTTAGACCACGCTTCTTATCACCCTCAGTAGTGGGTCACCCCCGAGCTGGGACTAAACTCCACCCGGGTAAAGGGATTCCTAGGCTTAGTTGTGACAACATGAAGTTGCATAGTCAACAAGAAGGATTTCATCCTAGGAGCCAACCCACAGCCTCTCATTCCCCACATGCTTGGCCCACCCTAGGAAGTGCGCCCCTTCTCTACTCAACAACCCTTCGGCTGCCCCACTTCCCTTCCAGGGCTTCAACAACAGGCCAGACAAGAATTCTTAGAGCACTATAATTGCAGTTGAGCTTCCTCCAGGAGAAATCACTTCCCCAACAACCTCTCTCACCTAGAGAGAGTTGCTCATAGGCTTGACAACCTACTTCTTCTTTCCCAACAAACTCTCTCACCTGGAGAGAGTTTCTCACAGGAATGACAACCTAATTTTTAAATCCATGGGCGTACAACCTACCTCTTCACTCAAGCTCCTAGTCAACCAGTGACAGGCTCAGGTGAAGGCAACAATCGAAAACGGTAAGGACACAGAAGATGGCAAAAACAAGAGCCTTCGGGTTTGTAATAGGCGCTACTCATAACAGACAAGTTTAGCACAAACTCAGGTAGGTACGGGTGCGCCGTGCCATCCAGGAGGAATACGGGTTCCATTCATCACAGGAAAAATACAAGATATGGCTCCAGAAATGCATGCAGGTTTTAGAGGTACGTGCATGCTCATAGGTCAACAATGGAGGTAATGGCTCCCAATGTGAATGCATGAGTGCATGGGAAGAATGGCAAGAATGGAAGGAGCCCCCCAAAACAAACTGACTTTCCCACATATAACTGCTTGCGCCAATATTGACACATGGCCCTCCAGGGATCTCGTTCCTCTCCACTTGTAGTTTGTTCCTCTCCCCAAAGGAATTTAGGATAACATAAGTTATATCCAAACCATAGTCTTTTAGGAAATATATTATAATATTCCCTTAGAGCTAAGCCCTCAATCTTATCCCTTTTTCTAGCCTCTTAGCCCCTTTTCTTTCTCTACCTAGTGGAGCTTAGTCCCCCTTCTATTTTATCGTGGTTGGTCTACACGTAACAATGTATTTATATTAATGATATGAGTATTTACATATACAAAAACAGGCTCATTGGCCTTTAGCATCTAGGCTCTATGGCCTAATCATCACATAAGCCTCCTAACTTATATTCACTTGGCTCACCAGCCTACAAAACATATTTACATTCACATTTACAATTGGGGATCGATCTTGGGGTGTTACATTCCCCTCCCCTTATTTATGCACTATCCTCAGTACATCATATACCATGTATAATTCAAAATTCTTCAAAAAGATCCAAGCTTTAGCTACTGGAAGCTTGTTATCCATCTAGTGCTTTACTTTCCAGCACCAATTCTGGTATTCATACTGCAACTGGAATTCAATTTCTTTATTCCATAGATCTACTTTAGTAAAAAATTCAACTCATTATTCTTTATTACATGCTTCAATTAGACCTCATTGAAAGCACCAACTGGTTGCAGATCCTCGACGTTCCACCCAACCTTAGATCTCACCGCCGATAAATTCTCAGCAACGTCTCATCCTTGAGCAGGGCTATGACTCCACCAGGGTAATGGATTCCCTATATAACCATGGTCCACAATTAATACCAACATGGTCTAGGCCAAGGTACCAAACCTCAACAACACTCCAACCAACGATCTCTCATTCCCCACATGCCTATGCAACCCAAGGTAGTGTGCTCCTTCTTTTCTCAACAGTCCTTCGGATGCACCCTTACCCTTTTCGGGCACCAACATAGGTTGGACAAGAATTCTAAGAGCACCATGGCTCCAGGAGTTCCAACTGCCCTTAGAGGTCTCCAGGTACCCTCCAGGCCTAATACCATGGAACCTGTCCCCACACTTCTCCCTCCAGGGCTCTAACCTTCTCCAAGGAAACCTAAGGAGAAGTGTCCACCCACCCAGATCCACAGGGTAAGATTCATTGTCTTCAATCAACATCTTCCCCAAAAATACTCTTTGTAATCAACATTCCAACTTTAATCAATATTATCTCATCTGTATCACACACATACAATTTTCATGAGAGAACATAAAATAATTCATTTAGAACTCAAACTTATTTCATAAGTAGTTCAACTTTTCCCCAAAATATGAAATTCCATTTCATAATTTTTCATTGCTGTTGCAATAATAGGATGCAGTCTTCCTTCCGGCTGTCAGCAAGCACCATGTTGAATACCATTTTTCCTACAATGCTTCTATCTTGCATTTAGCCAAAAAATTGTTAGTATTTCCTGTACATCATACTCTCATTGAAATATGTACAAAAACCTTATGAAGTGTTCTTAGAATTGTCTATAACTAACAATTCAATCACAACTACAAAACAATTTATTAGATAGAATGAATTATCATTCTATGCATACGCATGTTCATAATTAATATCAATAAGTTCATTACTTCTTTGTCTGAATAGAAAATTTCCTGTAGTCAATGCTCATGTGACTACTTGATTAGAAACATTTCAACCGTTAGTATAATTATTTCCATGCAATAATATATACACATGCACTCACAAACGCATTCAACAAATGCATTTAAGTATACAATTCTATCATGTACGAATGCAACTCTGCCACTTACTAGGCATGAGTGCAACTCTCAATGCACCTTTGCATTGATTTTCAGAATGATCTTTATCTAAGTCATGTATCTCACCATCCATAAATTGGAAATCTAGCCAATGTCTTGACACATTCTCCACACACTTCCCATTGTCTTCCCGATTATTTGGATGCCTTCCTTTTCGACTCGAACACTACACCAAGAATATAATTATGTGGTGTACATTAGTGTTAGAAAAAAGGTTGCAATCCAAGTTTTATTTAAAGGTAGGAATTTCATTGGGTATTTGTGTGGTACGTAACCTTTCTATATCCATACCTTGCCATATCCAACCATGTCCTGGTCTCATACATGACTAGCTTTCCTGACATTCATTCCTATAAAAAGTTCTTATCTTTTATTCCTTTGGTTTTTACCTCATAACCAAATTAATAGGACATGCTACTATGTCAGTGTGTGCATTCAAAAGCTAAAAAACTTTGATAACTATAACATGCCTCTAGCCTTTACCACTCATAGTGGTATCTTATTCATGTTAATGCATTTAAATAATACCATACTGTGTATTATAAAATTCTATATGGGGAAATTCTCACCTAAATTCCCCTTCGACAATTATGCAACATAATTTCCAAAGAAATACTTACCTACATAGCTGCCATTAAATAAATTTGTTGTTACCTGATCAGCTGATGACAATAGAAGCTTTCATGCCTCTTTTATCAGTCTTATAACCAACACTTCAGTTTCTGTTGCTTCCTTCCATATGCAACAACATTATCAACAACACTTGCAAACAAGAACACATTCTCTCTTTATGGCTATCCCAACAAGCCATAACATACTTGTTGCCACATAAATTGTAACAACTTCTATCTCTCTGTAACACTTTTCCTTGCTGATCCCAGAAGTCTTCAATTCTTCATGGATTCTTGAATCTTCTTGTGCTCTCACTGTAATCACTGTGCATGATTATTTCTATCCTGAGCACTTTCTATCCAAATCACTCTTGGCTACCTTTGCATTTCTAGCTAAATACTAATGCTGATATTAACCTTCAGATTTTATTTATTTCCTGGATCCATCTATCCCAACTCACACTTGGATGAATTATAATTCCAAACATGCTGTCTTATAGACTTTGGATTTTCAACATCCATATACTTTTTAGGACTGAACTTCTTCAGCCCTTTCTTGACTGAATAATTTAGTACTTGAGGTTTCTTGCACTCTTCTCTTCTCTTTTACCACTAGCCTCAACTTGACTTGCATAACCAATCTCTAGCATATTTTAAAGATGCACATATATGTCTCCTTTGCTAGTTGCGTAGAATTAATTGAAGTAATTATTTCTGCCTTTAATTTACCATTGCAATTTCAAGTGATACTTCCAACCTCTAGGAATGTCACTCATGGCTCTATGTCACTTGAGATGGATTCTTGTTAGGCACCATCTCTTTTTTCATTCAAAACCATGCGTAGAATCATTTTATTCTTCATGGTTCCTTATTGATTTCTCTTTAGAAATTCAATTCACTTTTAAGTTATTCTCAACCTGATATCTCCATGCTATTGTGGAAGTACCTTCAACACCTTTGGAATGCATCAACAATCCTCTTCTTTTCTTGCTGTCCCTCCTGGAGTGATGTTATGCATTCCTATCCGCTTGATATATACCTCGTGATAACTTCTTCCATTATCTTAGGATGTTCAAGGCTTGACTCCATCCATGAATCTTTCCTTGTATACTTTGCATATTTTCAACCACATATTACGTTGATATTAATTTTCAGCATTCCCCTATTACTTGTATCCCTTTGTGTAATATACCAGATATAAAATGTATGAAAAATTGAAATAAAATGCTAGTAATGGCAGAATAATAATAATATAACCAGAACATTCACCACAATAACAATGAAATGATATAAGAATAACAACAGAAATAACACTTTGAATCTGAAAGCAATGTTCATGGGCCTCTTTGAGCGGGAAACCTCCAGTTGAGCAGAGCTCTATTACAATAATATCCAAGCTAGGGTTCTCATACCCTCGACTCCTATTTATACTGTTATCACTCCAAGAAACTCCTTAGGGTTGTAGGCTAAGGATGCTTGGTAACTTAAGAAATCATGAATAATGAAAGTGTGTGGATCAATGGGATAACTGAGGATGGCTAATGAGAAGAACAACTTATCATGCATTCGAATGAGCCAGTGCTTTTAGAAACCAATAATCAGATGCAGTAATTTGGAAGGGGGTATGAAGAACACTACTCTAGATAACCAAGTACATTAACATGCAGGGTCATACAAGATAGTAAGAGATCATTCAATTCGAATTTATGAGCCAAATAAGAAGATGACAGTTCTTAATAGCTGAGCTAAATTGAATCGAATTACAGAGCAATGAAACACATGAGAAAATCTGATATTAGTAGCAAAAGAAAACTGTGATTCATATCAAAATAAGAGTCTAAGTA
>ML781888.1:293177-303383 GCA_009831015.1 Picea engelmannii | reverse complement strand
CTTTACAATCCAAATTTAAGTCAAACCAAAATCTAAAATTTTGCAGCTAAAAGACTCAACAATGAATTGAGGAAACCATCAATAGCCATGCTATCCACCGTAAAACCCAACCAAAATAATGGTGCTATTTTGGGAGTTAACATATACTAAAAAGAAGCATCTAGAGGAAGATCCTTCTAGAAGCGGAAGCTTCTATTAGGTCTTCTTACAACCACCTTATTCTATTTTATTGAAAGGCCTTATTAATATTGACCTTTATTACATCCGAATATATTGTTCTACCTATGTGCGGGTTAGGACCCTAACATGTCCACCCCCTTAAAAATAGCCTTGTCCTCAAGGCTTGAGATGAGGAAATTGCTGCAGAATGGTAGTTGGTTCCCAAGTGGCGTTCGCTGGAGTTGTATCTTTCCACTGTACTAGCACTTCCTTGATGGTTCTCTGACGTAGGCGATGCTCACGCTGGTCCAAAACTGCTTCTAGCTGTAGCCAAATGGAGCCTTCTTCAACTAACTCTGGAATGTTGGTTTGAATTTGACACTTAGCTCTAATCAACTTCTTTAAGCATGAAACATGAAAAACATGATGTAGCTTCGAATTGCTGGGCAAAGCTAACTGATAGGCGACTTGTCCCACAGGCTTGAGTACGGTATAAGAACCATAAAATTTGGGTGCTAGCTTCTGACAATGCTCGATCTTGAGGGAAATTTGCTTGTAAGGTTGCAGTCGAAGAAACACTTGATCCCCTTCTGCAAATTGACATTCGGAGCGACCTTGATCTACTTGTTGCTTCATGCGATTCTGTACCATGACCAAATTCTCTTTGAGGGTATGAAGAATAACCTCTTGAGCTGTAAGTGTTAGGTCAATTGCCTCGACCTTCGAGGCACCCAGTAAGTATGAGAGAACTGAAGGTGGCTTCTATCCATATACCGCTTCAAAAGGAGTCATGCGTGTAGTTGTATGGTATGAAGTGTTGTACCACCACTCAGATAGGAGTAACCATTGAGCCCACTGATTTTTCTTTTCTGAGGAAAAACACCTCAAATATGTTTCCAAACACTTGTTGACAACTTTTTCTTGGCCATCAGTCTGGGGATGATAAGCTGTGTTGATATGCAATTCGGTGCCTTGTATCTTAAACAGTTCTTGCCAAAAATTGCTTGTGAAAGTTGGGTCGCGATCAGAAACAATCGAGTGCGGCATGCCATGAAGCTTGAAGCCATGATCCATGAATATTTGAGCCACCGTGGATGCTGTAAACAGGTGTTGAAGGGTGCAGAAATGAGCATACTTGGAAAGGAAATCAACAACCACCATGATGACGGATTTATTTCCCAATTTGGGTAAGCCGGTAATAAAATCCATAGAGATATCCTTCCAAATAGTAGGTGGAATTGGGAGCGGTTGTAGTGTGCCTGATGATTTGACCGTTTCTCCCTTGTTGCGTTGACACACATCACATTCAACTACAGAATTAGGAATGTCCTATTTCATACCATCCCAGAAAAAAGGAATGTTTGACCCTGTCATAGGTTTTGGTGAACCTGGAGTGCCCTGCTGTGGGTGTATCATGAAGCTCAGAAAGTACCGTGGATTTAAGCTTTGATTGTTTACTTAAATACAAACAACCTTTGTATCGAAGTTCCTCATGGAGCCAAGAGCACCTTGGGGAAGCTGGACCCTTGGATTGCAATTGGTGGATCAACTGCGAACTTTTGGGATCTTGTAGCCATTCTTGGCGAACGACTTGGAGCTAATCTGGTACAATGAATGAAAGAGAAAAAAGGGATCCTTCGTCTTCATATTTTTGGGAAAGTGCATCTGCAACCACATTGTCTTTTCCTTTCTTATAAATGATCTCATAATCATATCCAAAGAGTTTATTCACCCATTTTTGTTGTTCTGGGAAGGAAATGCGTTGTTCCAGAAAATACTTGAGGCTTTGATGGTTTGTCTTAATTTGGAAACATTGCCCCAATAGATAAGGACGCCACATATCCATAGCATGGAGAATAGCCAACATTTCCTTTTCATAGATGGATTTTCCCATATTTCTTTCAGATAGTTGCTTGCTGGTAAAGGCCAAAGGTCAACCCTCTTGCATAAGGACAACACCAATTCCTTTCCCTGAGGCATCACATTCCAACATAAAGGTATTTGTGAAATCGGGAAGGGCGAGGACTGGAGTGGTGCACATGGCCATCTTCAAGGTCTAAAAATCTTGAGCAGTGGTTGGAGTCCAAGTGAAAGAGTTCTTTTTGAGGAGAGCAGTGAGAGGTGCTGCAATCTTCCCATAATTCTTAACAAACTTGCGATAATACCCTGTTAAGCCTAGAAATCCATGCAAGATCTTAAGAGTATTTGGGTGAGGCCAATCTTGCATAGCTTCAATATTTTTAGGATCCACCCTGATGCCATCTTTGCCAACTAGATGACCCAAGTATTCTATTTCTGAGGTGCCAAAAGCACATTTAGACTGTTTCAGGAAAAGTTGGTGCTGAGAGAGTAGATGGAGAACTCAATCCACATGAGCAAGATGGTCTGTCCAGGTTTTGCTATAGATGAGGATATCATCAAAGAAAACTAAGACAAAATGGTAAAGAAAAGGACGGAAGACATGATTCACGAGGCTTTGGAAGGTGGAGGGGGCATTACACAAGCCAAAGGGCATGACCAAAAACTCATAGTGGCCCTCATGATTTCTAAAGGCAATCTTGGGAATGTTTGCCTCTTTCATATGTATCTGGTGGTAGCCCGAACGGAGATCCAGTTTAGTGAAGAAATGGGCCCCACTCAATTCATCTAGGAGGTCATCAATGACAGGAATGGGGAATTTGTCTTTGATGGTAAGTTTGTTGAGGGCACAAAAGTCAGGACACATTCACTAAGAACCTTCTTTCTTCAGGACCATGACCACAGGAGACGAGTAGGGGCTCGTACTAGGGTGGATAACACTTGCATTAAGGAGTTCCTGGACAATTTTCTCAATTTCATTTTTTTGGAAAAAGGGGTGACGATATAGATAGATATTGGGAGGAAGGCTTCCGGGTACAAGGGGAATGGAATGATCATGAACACCATGGGAAGGAGAGAGGCCTTGGGGAGTGGAAAAGATCAATTGATGTTTAGAAAGGATGGCTTGGAGGTCTTGTGGTACCGAGGGTGTCTCTGTTTCTTGTATGGCATGGAGTTGGGCGATAACACCAGAATGACCATTTTTGAGCATCTTTTCCATGCGATGGGAACTAATGATCTTAGGTGAACCGACGATGATGCCTTGGAACTTATATTGGTGGCACTCTTGGTCAAATTGCATGGTTAAGTCTTTAAAATCGATGATAATGGGACCCAAAGTCCTTAGCCAGTTTGCACCCAACACAATGTCACAACCTCCCATGTCGATAGCAAACATATTGGATTTCAGGTGGTAGTCACCAATTTGGAGACACATATTTTCACAACACCCTCTACATTTCATGGAACCACTATTGGCAATCATGATTTGGAAATTATTGACAACATGGATGTAGCAATGAGTTTCTTGGGCAATGTGGCGATGAATAAAATTTTGGGTGCTGCCACTATCAACCAGAATGATGACCTTCCGATGCTTGATGTAACCGATTAGATTGAGGGTTTGGGGAGCGAAGAAGCCAGTGAGAGCATTGAGGGAAATGGCCGGTTCTACTTTAGGAGGGTATGAGGGAGGGTTATGTCAGTGGATTCAGGTGACTCAGACACAGAGGGAGTTTCTTCATCTTCTTCCGAAATCTCCTCGGAGATGGCCATAAAAAGATTTTGTTCTTTACACTTGTGGCTCAGGAAATATTTGTCATCACAGTTATAACAAAGGCCTTTGAGTTGGCGTTCAACCATTTCATCCCTGGTCAATTTTTGGATCTTTAGTGGTGTAGAGGGAGTAGTGGGATTTACTGGTTTAGGGAAAGGGATAAAGAAGGGTTTGCGGTTTTGAGCATATACAACATGTTGTGCTTCTTTAGCTCTTTTGGTATCCTCCACCCAACTTTCAAGTCGAGCCATGAGGACATGGGCCCGAATTTCATCCTTGAGGTCGCTGATAAAACACTCTCGGAAAAAGGCATCGGACATGCCCTCTGTTCTAAAATCCAGGCGCTCAAAGGCAACTATAAAGTCTTCCATGGTTCCTAATTGTTTCAGCTTTGTCAAACGATCCAAATGGTTGGTGTCAGTGTCAAAGCGTTCATAAAGCTCTGCCACAAAGTGTGTCCAAGCAATATACCCTTGATGAGAAGTTTTTCTCCATTGCCACCATTGCCAATGTTCTTGATCTAGATGGAGTTTGGCCAAGTCATCTATAATGCCGTATAAAGAGAAGTAATGTTCCATTTGGGTTACCCAACCAGTGGGGTCCGAGCCATCAAATTTGGTCACATCCACCCGCGGGAGGCGTAGGTCACGTTGAAAGTGATGGTTTTGCAAGGTATGGGAATGAGAGAAATGGTCACCTTCAATATGTGGAGGTGAGGAATATGAAGGGTTATCTATAGGGATATGCAGTTTGGTGCAGAGTGCCGAAAAGACTGATTCAAGCTGGGTGGTGAGGTCTTGTTTGATTTCCCCCATTGAGGACTGCATGGTTGTATTGATGGCAACAACATTGGCACTGAGTTGTTTCACTTCTTGTTGGGTCTCGATGAGACCAGATTGCAAGGTGTTGAAGCGAGCTTCCAAGTCTTGGCTACAAGTATGGGCCATGAGGATGAGGAAATTGAAAAGGGGCGGGCGGGGTAAAACATTTTGGCCGAAAAATTGATATGGATGAATGTGATAAGGGTGAAGAGATGAATCCAATGGAATAGGTCTCAAATAATGGTGAAAAAATTTCTAGACCTTTTTTTTTTTATAGATTTATACTCTAGTCTGAAGGATACTGCAGAGAGGAAATTCCCAAATGTTTAACCAGAAAGAAATGTGTATTTACTTGGAAACCCGAACACAATTGCGTGACAACAGATCTTGTTTGTTTTAATTTGTTTAAGTTTCTGTCCCCCAAGGGTTAGGTATTCAAGGGTTCTACAAACAAGGGTTTGCCCTGTGCTATAGCTCTCTGATATACGTGCAGGGTCCAACAATAGTACTCGACCCAATATCTCCGAGCACTAACTAAGGAGGATAGACCATACCCTTAGCTGTACTACCCGACTACCTAGGTACTATAGAGTATCTTCCTGAGTGCTATTCTCGGTGACACTATAGCAGTCAGGTGGCCGATCGGTTTATATAAAGAGGACTTTAGGTAATCTTGGCCGATCTATACACATGTGCTGTCTGATGCGCTACCACTTGAAGGGGTACCAACAGGGGTTACAAGGGTGGCCAAAAGATGTGCGCTTAAGTACCACTTGTATTTCCCACGTGTATGAATCCCTCAACCGTGGGTTTATGCACGTAATGACAGATCTTTGTGGCTTAAAGACGTCGGAATACGTCTCTACCCTGATTTTTTTTTTAACCCACACTTTCTGTCGAGGAAAGTGCTCTGATACCACTTGTAATATACCAGATATAAAATGTATGCAAAACTGAAACAAAATGCTAGTAATGGTAGAATGATAGCAATATAACCAGAACATTCACCACAATAACACTGAAATGATATAAGAATAACAACATAAATAACACTTTGAATCTGAAAGCAATGTTCACGGGCCTCTTCAAGGGGGAAACCTCCAGTTGAGCAGAGCTCTATTACAATAATATCCAAGCTAGGGTTCTCATACCCTCGACTCCTATTTATACTAAAAATAAGCATCTAGAGGAAGATCCTTCTAGAAGCGGAAGCTTCTATTAGGTCTTCTTACATCTGCCTTATTATATTTTATTGAAAAGCCTTATTAATATTGACCTTTATTACATCCAAATATATTGTTCTACCTATGTGCGGGTTAGGACCCTAACACTTTGATCCAACTCCTACATGACCCGATTATATTTCCAGTCATGTTCTTTGAGTAACCTTGTTCGTATAACACCAATTTCTTTCTTTAGGCAATTGATTTAGCCTTTCCTTATTTGATCATATCAACACTTGGATTTTCTTGATGACTATTACTTTCTCTTGTCTTGACCCATATGATTTTTCAACCTGACATGCATATTCAACTTCTGTCTTGCCATATTTGATGACCTTCATACAATGCTTCCATTGCACACTCTGATAGCAATAATTGGGGTGATATCTCCAATTGTAGGACTGATCTTTGGATATGCTGTCACTTTCTCCATGCATACATTTCATCTTACTTGATCAAAATACTAGCATTCTGATATATCAATCTATATAGAATAGATCTTCCCCAAACCAGAATTTCATTTGGGTTTTCCATGTTGTTTATTGAACCCAACATCTGATCCAATAAGTTCTTAAATATCCCATATGTAAAATGAAGAACCATCTCTGTCCTTATTTCTTCGATCTGTAGACATCTCTAGCATTTTTTCTGTTTTAAATGTAACCATTACATCCAAAAACATGCATACAACAAATTCTGTTAGCTAAAACCATAATATACCATTTTGGTAATATATGCACAATTTTCCTTTTAACGTCACCAACAATATTCTTTCTGGCTTCTTGTGATATAAGCTGCTCAATTCTGAGTCTCGAGAAGAAAGTTATGGATAATTGAAAATTGCCTTTTCTGTGATGTAATCTTTGTGCAGTTATTCTCCTTTCTCAGAGCCAAAATAACTCTTGGACCTTTGCTGTATCCACTCATAAGGTTCATGGACCTTCTTTACCACTTTTTATTCGGGTCCAAACAATCAAAACCCCACGGGCTTCCTTCCTAAGCCCTTTTCTTTCTTTAAAACAATTTTCGGGCATTGTCCCCTTTTCTTTGGCCCCCAATCTCATATGACCAAGCGCTAGTAGATAAGCACTTATCCGGAGCCTTGGGAGCTCCGGGGCTCCATAATTTTGGGATTTGGAGGTTTTCCTTCTACTGTATTTTATTTTCCTCGAATGACAAAGTGGCAGGCTTCCGGAGGGTACTTCTTCGGAGCTGCAGGGCTTCTGACTACAACATCTAGTATTTCCTCCGAAGGCAGAGCTGGCAAAGTTCTCCAGGGCTTCATTCTTCAGAGGTTTTTTCTTTCTCTTCCCTTGTTTTTCTTGAACGCTGGACTAACGAACTGTCGGAGTCTCATCAACATCCACATACCAGTGTGCTACGTGGCATAATTATAGAACATGCACGCGACGTAGTTCGACGGACGACACATGTCGTATCTTAATTGGGCACGAAAATTCTTTGAAACACCTAAAAAACGCTGACATGTGGAAAGTATCCTATGTGTCCACATCATCCCGTTGACGATAAAAATCACAACGAGGATTTCGCCTGCAAAGTATTGCTAAAATCCTATTATTTATAAGCTAACGACACACACACACACACACACACACACACACACACACACATATATATAATACTAGTAGGTGGGACCCCCCTTGTAGATTTGAGGATCATAGATATTCTTGTTACACATTTTATACTGCTGTTCGATGATGCTTACATGGTTCTACATGATTGATGGGAAATATTGGTTTTATTTGTGACATAATGTCATATGGATAATTCATGTTATGTGTTGATTTTGTTGCTCTAAGCTCTAAATTCCATGCATGAATGGTTGGTATTCACTACTATTACAATGGTATTGGTGCCATGATTTAGTACATGCTACACTTGCAAAAGACACATGTTAGTCATAACAAGAGACAAAAACCTATGAAAAAATCCAAGGACGAGGAGCTATATTATACTATGCAATGCTATACTATATGCATTTGAAATTAAAGAAATGATGTTAGTCCTAACTAGCAATGTTAGTGGATTTATTGAGTTATATGAAGGCACACTTGATATACGTTATGGTATGTTTTGGCAATGGTTAATACGATATTGGGTGGTGCATTTGGTAAGCAATGAATGTTAGTTTCGATGCATGGATTAATTGATGGCAGGTTGGCGTGTACTACATAATTGAATGATGAGAGGATGGAAGCGACATGCATTTACTGCACGTCACTCCATACTTCCCCTACTGGACGTCACCCTAGCTTGGCTATTTTTCAATTGTTGTTTGCTATGGTTAAGCTTCGATATTGAGTCAAGAAAGAAACTGCTCAACCAAGCTCGCGTTTTTAAGGCCATTTGGTTACATGTATGTTTTTTTCGCACATCCATGAAATCGCTTTGTTTATGAAATAAATATTGGCTCAGTGATGTATTCGTATGTGTTTTTCTTGAGGCTAGCAATTGTGTAAACTCGTGGTGTTTCTCTGGAATGGTTGTTTGTGTGTTATTCATTGCAAATGGAAAAATTGGTTTGTTTAAGTCACGATTTCATTGACCCTTTTTTGTAAAGGAAGCCGTGATGGCTCTTTGTTGTCTCTATGGGATTTTGTTGGAGGGTTTCATTCCATCTGGACTTGCTGGCCGTCTCCTCACAGTCCTTGTAACCATACACAATTATATTTGTTGTTATGGGCTTGCTGTGTATGATTTGAATCACCTTTGGTCCACTCCATATCATTTTCCACTTGGTCGTGGGCTCATTCTATGATATTGGTCTCTGCACAGTTGGTTATGGTGGCTATTATGCCAAGAGGTTCGCTTTAGGGTTGGTTTCTATTACATGGATCTGCATTTCTATCAACATTATTCGATTTTGGGGAAAACCACAAGGGTTATGCCCATGTGTGTTCTCGGTGTTATTTACTGGCCAGTCACTAGTACATATGACCAAATTTGCGACGGTTTTTCGTTGATATTTTTTTTTTTTAACACAACGGGTATGGAGCTTTATTTAGTAAAAGGCAGAGCGGGCTGCCGAACCCTTACATATCCACTCAGAGCTACTGCTCTGAGATACATTTTCCAGCCAGAATCTTTACCAAATACAAAAGACTTTACTCCTAGAGGTGCTAAACTTCTAAAACCGGACTGCAATACACTGACCAAAATCTGGGCTGGGCTCCTGACTAACCAAGGCGTTGCCATGCTCTTAACATTTTCCTTTGTGACCAGTACTGGAGGCCGCTTCTGCGGATGCCTCTGATATATTGCTGAAAGCTGTGGTTAGCTCCTCCACTTTCTGCTCCAGGTTGCAGAGGCGTTTGCCTAAATCGCCCATAAGATTTGCTGCATCTTTCAGGCCGGCGTGAATTTCATCAGACAGTTCGTCTTTGAGATCTTCCATTTCGAACTTAAGATTATCCCACTTTTGCTGGTTTGTAGATGCCCGAATGCTCTCCAATTTGGATCTGACCAGTTCAATTCGTTCTTTGAGCGAGAGGGGAGGTTTGGAGCCCGAATCCATGACTGGTGTGCTCGAAACGAGAATGCTCCTTGCGTCCTGCGACTTGCTCTCCCGACTGCTTGGCTGAAGAGGAAAAGGGCGAGGGTCTTTAATCAACAATTCTTCCTGACTCTGGGCAGGTTCTTCACGGGTGGAGAGGGCTCTCGAATCCGCATGACTGGATCTTGTCTGTCCGGCGAGAGAAAAATGCTGTCGTCCTTGCTGTCTGAGGCCTGCGCTATAAGAAGGAATCCGACTAGGGGGCCACTGCATTTCTAGGGAATCGGGTGATGCGAAATTATTTCATTGATTTGAAGTTGTCCTTGGTGTAGCAGAGAACCTCTGCTCGCCTCTTGGTCTACGTCCGCATTCAGCGCCCTGAGCACATGATACACCTTGTACGCTTTTAGTTGATCCAAGAGGATGCGTATCCTCTTATATAACTGAGCCAGTCGCATGTCCTTGGGGGGCTTGTTTAGGTTGATGGCGTCCACGATTTGTTTAGAGTCTCCGGCAATTTTGATCTCTTTGATGCCCAACAAGAGAACTTGGTTCAACCCTTGCCAGAGAGCTAAATACTCAGCCTGGTTGTTAGATGCATAGCCAAGGCCCCAGGCATAGGAAAGATTTAATATGCCATTAGGTTCGAGAAGGATTCCTCCTCCCCCCGCCCTGCCGGGATTGCCTTTCGAGGCCCTGTCATAAAGGAGCCACCAATCATTTAATGACGACCTCCATTTCAGAAATTCTTGTTCTGGCAAACGGATTTCCCACTTCCTGAGCCTTGGAAGAATGATCTGATTGTGAGTCTGAAGGGCTGGTCTAAACACCTTGAGCCAGTTTTCTTCTTCCTCT